>OMNR01038676.1:0-20284 GCA_900303205.1 Mora moro
GTGTAATGTATATTGTGTGTGTGTAGTGTGTTTGTGTGTAATGTATATTGTGTTTGTGTGTAATGTATATTGTGTGTGTGTAGTGTGTTTGTGTGTAATATATATTGTGTGTGTGGGGTGTTTGTGTGTAATGTGTATTGTGTGTGTGTGGTGTGTGTGTGTGTATTGTATATTGTGTGTGTGTGTTGTGTGTGTGTGTGTTGTATATTGTGTGTGTGTGTGTGTGTGTGTGTGTGTGTGTGTGTGTGTGTGTGTGTGTATAGATATATAGATATAGATATATATAGATATAGATATGTTTATAGATAGATAGATACCACCTCCAATTTGCTTTTCTCCAGGTGGGCAGAGCCATGTGGTGCTGGCCAGTGAGCAGGAGGCCGGCGAGGAGACGGACGTGTCCCTGATAACTGGAGCTCTGCGAAAGCAAGGCCTGCCGTCTGACGAGGCTGCGGTTGCGTCTGCGGAGCCCTCCTCCCTGGTGCTGAGGAACCAGACACTTACCGTGGCCAACAATATCTCAGCAGGTACTGGGAGCACCAGTAGACCAGACCATGTTCTTCTGTTGAGCAGGGTTTGGAAGCTAGGATGCGTTTTTAACTTTAACTTTAACTCTAACATTATGGAGATGCTTTGTTTTTAAAGAAATGTCATGTATTGTTTTAGTCCCTTGTTCACTGCCATTCATGATCACATGTTCAGAGACACGGCAACACCATGCAATAGAAGTAGTGTGATGTAGATAATTGTAGATGTGTGTTTTGCAGTAATCTGAATGTGAACTAAAATAATAGACTAGTAAATGTTTGGGATAAAGCTACAGTCACAATGCGCTCATCATATAATGCGTGGCTGGCTTGTGTTTGATTGGGTTTATCCGGGCACAAATTGGCCTTATTTAAATGACCTATTTCTGCAAATCACCTGAGATAGTTGTATGTATTTTCTGGGCTATATTCTGGCAGTAATATGTTCATAGAGAGAGATGCGCTGCCGTGATGAAGGGCCACGGAAGGTGATGGCATTTTGGGTGAAGTCTCCAACAACGCGTGTCTCTGTGTGCCGCAGCATCCTTCCTGGCCGGCCGCAGCTGGCAGGGCCTCGAGAGGAAGCTGGGGGAGACGGCGGTGGGGAAGGCTGTGGAGGGCCGGAGGGGCATCGCCATCGCCTACGAGGACGAAGGGAAGTCCTCGTGATGACTCGCCCCTCTCCCGTCTCTTCGCTACATGCCTTATTTAATTACTGCCGCTTCACCTCTACATATCGTGCCGCTTAAACAGGATTTGCCTGTTGTCGTTTTAAAAACATGTTTTTATTTATATTTGAACTGATGGATAATAATTTATTATTATTATTAATTATCTACAGTCAGGTTTCTGTGCCCTGTCCCGCTCACAGTTGACTGTTCTATCAAACACTTTAAAAAAATTTTTATTTGAGGACCACTTATTAAAATAAACCAATGTAGACTGAGCAAAGAAGCCATAGTTTATTGTTCAAAACATGCGTGCCATTTCAATGCGACAGTTGTGCTTGTGTCCGTGACATGAACTGAGAAACGGAAGTTACTGCAAATAATGGCTTGCAGTGTGTAACGCAGCTCCTCTACAGAGCCCTGTTTGAGCAGATAAGCTTAATAAACATGGAGTACATTCCCTCAGTGGAGTCTTACAGAAGGTATATGTATTCTGTAGCACTGATTGCCGAACGACGCAGAAATCGTACAGCGCACGGTTATTGGCCGTCCACAGGAACTTCCACAAAGGATGCAGGGAATATACCAGTATCTCCATTACACTGCCCTTCAAACCAGTCCTGGTTCACTAAAGAAATAGAATAATTAATAGTGATTAAAACAAAAGTTTTACCAGTGTGTCACAAGTTTTTGTGCATTACCTTTTGTGAGGAGCAGGATGCTATCTCCTTGGTTAAAGGTGAGGTCCTCTGGGTTCGTGGACTCGTAGGAATACAGCGCTACGACATGCATCTGCACCCCTGGATTCTGTTTCAATGGCTAGCAACACAAAATGGGACAAGTTAGTTCACAACTCGTCAACCCTGCTTATATTCCCCTCACACACAAACGAGTAACTAGTGGTGCTCCGCATGATGAAGCTACCCACCGCCTCTTTGATGTCACACCACAGAGTGAGTCGTCCACAGTTGGCACTGCCCCAGATGCCCTGCATGTCTGTGCTGTCGTCCATTACCGTTAGTCCAGCCGCTGGAGACGTACAACTGGAGTCCACAAAAAAACCCACACAATGAATGTTTGTGTTTAATGGATACAACAGGGTTGCCACACTAGAGGGAAAACCTGGGAAAGTATTTTTGGATTTTGAAAATATTTCCAAACGGGGGTCATTATTGTATCCAAAGGGTTGTAATTGTATTTTTTCTCATCACTGCTTCATATTTCACATTGAATGTTTGTACCCTATAGTGATTTGGCTACAGGTGACTAAAGTCTGGATTCTATGAATATATTTTTGTATTTCTAAACTAATACACTTTTTCTTAGGAGACCAACTGATAAATGTTAGCCAAAACCGTTACTTTTAACATGTTTTAGACATTCTCTTTGAAAAGCTGTGGACACTTTTGGCGTAATACCTTAAGGTGAGGTTATCTGCAGGCAGCTGCAGCTTCTTGCTGACCCTCTCCACCAGCGTAGTGTAGGGAGAACCACAGTCTACATACAGGGCGAGGTTGAATGTGTAATGCACTTTCACAATGCATGCCGACTTTTCATCGCTACCTGCAGCCTACGTAGAGAACGAGACATTGGTATCAGTTCTGAGGCAAGCGTGCATGACTTTATATTAACTTGCGGGAAAAAGGTGCTTGTCAGATGACGTGACCAGTGAATGAATGAAGATTTTGATTTGGCGTACCTCAGAGTTTGTGTTGTCTTCGCTGTCATTACTGGGCTTCAGTACTAAAGAAGAAAAACTGGTTAATTTAAGAATATGTACATTAAGAAACTTGTCTTGTAAAACTGTTTCAAATATGGCATGGTTTATCGATCTGAACAGACCGTATTATTGTGTTTTACATATTTAAAAGGATATATACTGCACCTTGTTTAGCCTCCGGTGTAGTGGGAGCCTCTCGTCTCGGATGGTCTGGTACATCGCTGGCTTGGCTGTTACCGTCCTACACGCAGACTAATTAATTACTATGCACTTAAAAAACACTTGAAACCTATTGCTACACCTTGCACGCCAGTGTGGAAACTATAACCTTGTATAAAATAAAAACACGCACAAGCTGCCTCTGACTACTTTGTACTCGTGTCAGTGTTTTGTGATCCCGAATACATTTAACCATAAAAAGAGAAATGTCCGTGGGTGATATATGTTGTACTTAAGAATCCAAGTGAATACTGCAGTAAACCGTACCAAACTGAAAAATGTTCACTTACTTGATTTGGTTTGGGAGTCAAATTGATCTCCATCCGCTCCAGGTAGTTGTATGGAACCAGGCCTCTCTATAAAATGTAGGAAGTAGCTAAAATTATTGGATTTTGGAGCCAAGTTGGTGTACAAATAATTGTAACACAAGCCGTTATATGCGTCACTAGCCAAGTATATATTTATTAGGCTAGTATAAGTTGATTGTGGGAAACGGCAATGAGATTTTTTGTGCAACTGTTGGGCATAAAGGTCATTTTTGAGTTACTCTTTCATAAAAGACAACTCAAAAGGTAATATTTTTGACTTACTCTTTCATTGAAGACAACTGACGCCCAGTTGTCGGCACCTTTCTGCAACACAAACACTATGTTTCCGGGCACCACCGCCAGCTCACCACTCGTCTCGGGAACAAACTCAAATCGGACTATGTGAGGCTCTCCTTCGAAGGCTCTGTGGAGGCAGGAGACGCTGGTTGTGGTTGACAATATGGGCCGTGATGCTCAATTCACATGACTTTCTCACAGATCTGATCTTTTGCCTTGGTGGATCACGTTGCGGTCACATGACAAGAGATTGTATATGTGTAGAAGTGGCACAAATCTAATTTGAAAAGCCCACATACAACTGTGTAACATGGAGCTGAATGAACCTGAGTTAGGCCTCTGTGGCCTGTGATCTGAACGTGGCTCTAAGGTCAAGGTCAGAAGGACCTAAGTAGTGCCTGATGCATTTTAACTGCAAGATGTCAAATTTACCTACTTTTCTCTTGTTTTTGTTACATTTAGCAGAAGGTGGCTGGTCAGTTTATTTGTAGATTTGTGCTTGTTTGGTTACAGTGTCTACCTTAGAACTTCAGGTGCTTTAGGACCAGTAGGACCATCTGCCACCTACGTGGAAACCAAAACACAGCTTCCAACATGAAAATGTACATTTAATATGGCTTCAGTGAGCATGCGTATGTATTTTAAAATGATTTTGTGAACCAAAATACAAAAACATTTACAAATATTTTTACATTTTTTATTTTGTATTAAAGACTGGATGTACTTCACCTGTGGTTGTAATGGAGCAAAGCCAGAAAACTCATCTTGTGGAATAATGGAGGAAACAACCTGAAGAGTAAATAGAAACAGGCATTCAGTTATTTAAAATCAAACCACAGAGGCGCTATGCCTCTTTAGTGCCAAGTAATTTCCCATGACAACTAATTTGGCTTTGGATTTTTGGTTATATCATTTTGAGTAACCACACACTTTTTTAAGTGAGTGGGTGCTGCTTAACAGGCCAATAAGGTAACCACGGGAAGACTTCATTAATGAGTTCAATCTTTCAATGCTAATTGAATTCATTGAAGGAAAGAAAATGTACAGCTTAAATGACATATAGGGCTTTTTAAGAAAAGCTTCCTATTCTGCATGATGCCATACATTCACATTGTCCCTAGAGAGGTACCTTTGCTTTTCCCAAATAGTCCCTCTTCTCCAGCTCGGCCACATAGTTCTTATTGGGTCGGAACAGCGCTGTAGAGGGAACCACAGCTGGCTGGAATAGTTTCTGCTTCTGTTGGGGAAAGAATGGCCCTAGCATGATTATTTTTGATCAATTTAAGAGGCATTCTGTGAAAGAAGGTTTCTATTACTGAATGTTGTACCCCACCAGCCAAATAGCCAGACCCGAGGAGACGGATACTGCAGCCTTAACTACTATTGCAACTGCTGTTTCTGTTCAAAGTGATGTCACCAGGCACTATGATAATATGAGTCAATTATGAGCCTATGATTTTACTTCTCATTTTACTAGTCTTTAGTGTGTGGTTTCTCTTAAACGGTTGTATTTAGAGCATTTGTCTGTTCTGAATGTCAGACAACTGAGCAGCTAAACAGGTAATAGTGGTATAGTATCGTATCGTATATAGTGTCGTCTCTATGGAATGTCTCTGGAGATCTTGGCGGTGGAAGCCTACAGTGCTTTTGACTGACCAGTGTGGACTGCAGAGCTCGGTCGATGAGGTTGAGCTTGGACTCTGTCTTGTAGTTGAGTGCCGACACAAGGTGCTCCTGGGCTTTCTTCCAGTGGCCCAGGTGAGCTTCGCTCAGTGCCATGTTGTGTAGAATCTGAGTATGGAGAAAATGTGAGATGCCTGTGTATTTGCATTGTAACTGTATTTTAAATTCCTCATTGCATGAACAAACCATTCATATATTTTGTATGTAGATCAGAGTGAAATCGTCATTTCAGGCATATGTTGAATTGTATTAGTTCTGCAGTGGCCACTTTAGTATGCTTTTGAAATACTAACCTCACAGGCAAATAGTTTGTGTCTGAGACCAAGGGCTTTGTAATCTATGAGTTGGTTGCCCCTCAGTTCCTTTAATGCATGCTGAAAATCTGCAAAGCTCTCCTCATATCTTGAAAAGGAAAAATTCAGTGAACTCGATTTCATCCCTAACTCGAGATTAAATCAGGAATGGAATTTGTGAAAACAGTTGATGATAATGTAGTGTCATACCTTTCCTTTTTGTAGAAGGTGATTCCTCTTTGGAAGAAGGCTACGGCCAAGTGTTCATCTTTGCCTATGCTTCTGTCAAACGCCTGACCAAGAGTTAGATCATGTTAACTTCCTCCAGAGGAAATGAGAAATAGAACACTTCTCTTTTTATCGTGACTTGCATTTTTACAACAAAAGATGCCGAATGCACACTTGTATTTAACCTTTTTTGAATCGGTAAATGTTGGAAACAAATGTGAAGTTTATTTTATATCCTGCTTTTTGGCAAAAGTGATAAAAGGAAAGACATACCTTCTCAGCAGCGTCTAAGTCTTTGTTGATTAGATGGAGACAGCCGATGTTGAAATAGATTTTGGAGTTTGGTTCTTCAATAGAAACAAGGACTTCAAGAGCTTGGGACAGGTGTGCCTTGTCAGCACAGGCTACAGCCTCATCCCATTGTCTCAGAGTGTCCAAAAAAGACATTGTGATGATCCTGACATTCACAGTACTACTGACTGAGATAGAGGAAACATTACACTTGGCAGCGCTGGGGATCAGGAAGTACAACGCCGTTGCGACAGGGCAGTTGCGTTCAGTCTAAAGCATCATCTATTTTTTTTGTTGTTGCAATTTTAGTAATGCATTGAAATAAACAATAGCAAATAATAACAGATTTTGTGTGTAAAGTGCCTTGGTTGTTTGGAAAATAATGATTATTATTATTATATTTCATTGGTTGCAACAATTACATTAACCAAATGTAGATTCAATTGGTTCCCTGGTTCCTTATATACATGTAAAATATCCATAATAACCACTGAGCTAAGCCTACTAGTCTCCTACTAGCCACACCCCCCCCTGTTAAAAGTCACACTCCATTGTCATGACGACCATGACGCTCTTTCACCATAAAACAACTCCTAAAACTGTTCTTAAAACTTACCACGATAAAACACTTTGATATTTTGATTCTCAAAAAGTAAAATACATTTTTATTGAAGAGGTTTGGTTTTTAGGATGGATTAACTATTCAAAAATGACCAATCAGAACTTCTCATGTTGTTGGCATCACAGTGCTGATTAGCATATGACAAGAAATACCAAGGAATCAATTTATGGAGGGTCGGGTGGATTAATCAACATTTAATGCGAGCCAGGTCCCTGTTCCTCCTACTGTCTTCACCTCCATTCTAGGAAACAGGATTTCTGTTGATAAGAGAAAAAGTAAATAAATATCAAATTGCACTAATTATGCAAATATCACTAATTATTCAAAGTGATATTTGCGTAATTGGTTGTAAAGGTGTCGTGTTTGTTAGACACACCCACACATCAAACTGAACTGTAAGTCAAACTGACAACAATAAGTTCCAAGAAAGACATTTCTGGAGGGTTGGACGGATTGCGATTGGGAGAGAGAGAAACAGATGACTGTTGGATATTTTTTGTCGTAGTTGTATTTATTGTATTCTTGGTTGCCAAGAAGGAGATCTTCAAGGTAGGTGTGAGGTGAAGACTTACTTCCCTCAGATTAGGCCTACACAGACCTGCAAGGACTTTAAAAACACAGCATTTACTAACAGGAATAAACTGCCATATCTGTTGGGGGAAGAACAGGGCTGTGCAATCATAGCATGTTTTGTAACCTGTTGTGATGAGGGGTGAAGATGGCATCCAACACAACACAAACGCTGTCAAGCTAATTACAGCTGCAGGACTCTGTTCTCTCTGTACCTGCTCCACTGTTTACTGTGCTGTAATGCTTATAAATTACTATTGCACTACTGCACACTACTTACAATTGCACATATACAACCTGCATAACAAAAATAGTATAGATCTATAGTATGTTATATGCACTGTGAATAATGTATACAGAGATGGGTAAAGACTAGTCCAAGTCTATCATACTATGTAGAGGAGTATATAATAATGGTGTCTACACTCTAGAATCATGTGACAGTCTGTGAATAGGCCCTTGGGTCCAATATTCCAGTTACTTTTTTTTTTTTTTTTTTTAATGGTTTTTACTTTGAAAACAATCCCATCCGACCGGAAGTCGTAATTCCCCTGTCCTACTTGAGGCTTGTTTCGCTTGCTAAGAACATTAAACAAACAAACATGGCTGTGCAATATTATAACCATATTCTGATACTACAGATGTCTACGACACATAGACGTTTAGATGAGAGATGTGCAACGATGGATTGTCAACGATGTTGAGTGTAAAGCTGCGTTGACTATTTCTCAAGGTTAGCTAGCTTGGCGAGGCTTTCTCTGAACGTTTTCCAGCTAGCTATCGATGTAGTGGCGAAGTGGACAACATGGACCTGGGAACAATGTTGTACAACAACCTGAAGGATGTTCCGTGGAGCAACACTTCTCTGCCGTTAGATCAACTCGTCGGTGCTTACAGATTGCCTCAAATTGTCAAGCTGGATAACGGTAAGCGACTTGTCTCCTAAGTGGTTACATGGTTAGGCTTTCAGAAACGCAGCAGACGCTACAGTGGTGTTGTGTCCTGTGCTAGTGCCTCAGAAGCTAACGGGCTTCAGACCATGAAAAGCTAGTTATGCACATGGTTCCCGTGAGTGTTCATATTTGGGTTATTATATCGATAAAAGGCCTCAGTCGTTTGTCTCCAACAATGTCAACATTTTTGCTGCAGCTTTGTGTGCAGGCTGCAACGTTACTAGCTAGCGTAATGTATTATCTTCTAGTAACTCCCTTTCCTCTGCACCCCTGGCATGTCCCCTTGATGCAGTGCAATTCATTCCTATCATGCACTTCAATGAAAATATAACACAATATATGATTCAACTATAATAATGCAAGCAAACAGTAGCAAACTACTGGAAACATGTATTGGGCACTGTACACAGTAGCATAGTTCATGAAAACCTTTGTATGTATGCAAAGGAGTTTTTGCACATTAAAATTCACAGTTTTGTGCGTTTTGACAAAGTATGATCTTTTTGGGTGATCTTTTGTTGGATCTGTGACATGAACTCTCCACAGTTAGTAATGTATACATTTTCAAATAAGCATACTCATTCTCATCGCTAATTCAGTTGTGGTCTATTAGCTTTAAATCTGCAGCCTAGTTGGAAACAGTGAGCTAAATGTTAAGAGCTTATAGTCTGTCATTTAAAATGATCTTACAGAGGTTTCCCATGTAAACACTTCCCATTGAACATTCTTGCTATTCTGTTTCTTGAGTGGTAAAGTGATTGTCAAAAGGTTTAGACTTTCTGGGTACATGATGCGTCAGTGGATTTGTAACAGTCAACAGTGTATATACAGTAGGCCTATATCTAATTTGTCCTGTTGCTGGTTTGCCTTTTGTTTGCAATGATTTCAACAGGTGAGTCGGTGGAAGGGCTTCGAGACAACGACTACCTCTTACTTCATTCCTGCCGTCAGTGGACCACCATAACGGCTCACAGCCTTGAAGAGGGACACTATGTTATTGGGCCCAAAATAGAGATCCCAGTTCATTATGAAGGTAGGAAACAGCCCACTTGTGTGGCTGTGTGGCTGACACACATACACCAGCTGTCCACTGGTGATATTGTCCCTTGTTAGTGTTTATCCTTGAAAGATTTATACCCATCTTTTATAACCCAATTCAAGTGGGACAGGGGAAATGGTGGACATTAAACACAGGTGGCAAGTGCTACTGTACCATATTTCTATTTTAAAACATGATAAAGTAATAAGTACACACACAGCTGGATATTTTACCGGCTCCTTTTCCTTACCGCACTAAATCCTTTTAATGGTTGCATAAACTGCCATGCCGTCATATCCAGATTACTACTAATTGTTACACATTTTATTTTGTGAGTAACAATTAGTCATTTTATTAGCTTAAATCGTATTTTATTTTGTGCAATAGGCTTAAATAGGTAATGCTGAAAATATCACAAAAAATATATGTCTCCCAATTTGGTCACAATTCTGTGTCCTCCTTATGCTGTAAAGCCAGGCTGACTCTACACTGTCGTGTACATTTGCACAACGTGCGATTTCTAAGCTCACAGTTTACGGTTCGATTGACAAGCTGCGACGTGGGTACCCACACTTTCCCACAGGTATTTTATGTGTCTACTGACAATTTCCAATAAAGCTTCATTACACCATTCGAAACACGGCCACATCCTCCAAAATGTTGCTACAGAGGAAGAGAAAGGCAGTGTAGCCGGCCGTATAAGGGCTGACATATTTATGGAATAATAAGCCGCAGACAGACCTAACTTTGAGTCCACTATCACTTTATTTAGTTTCCCTCCAACTCTTCCCCCAAAACCATAACAAGGCATGGATCTGCCCTACGGCAAGCCCAGAGGGACACAAACTAAATGTAAACAAAACCACAGTGTTACTTTTGCCGACAGGACTGGGGAATGAAACTACTCGGGGAATGAAAGCATGCAAATGCTCCGTTGGTTTGATGTAGTCCTCTTCTCGTCTCAGGTCAGTTTAAGTTGCTGGAGCAGGACCGAGACATCAAGGAGCCGGTGCAGTACTTCAACAGTGTGGAGGAGGTGGCCAAAGCCTTTCCTGAAAGGGTATACGTGATGGAAGACATTACATTCAACGTTAAGGTACACCTTCCATCTGCTGCTTGGAATAGAAGCAGGACAGAAGTATAGTTTTAGAAACGAGGTGAATAATGCCAAATGCCTTTTTGGGAGATGGATTTTTGTGAGTAGTACCATTGTTGAATGTTTATGAAAGTGACGGTGTATGTGTGTGTGTGCATGTCTGTGAAAGCTAGAAGAATGGGATATTAATCCAGAATGAATGTGTTGAAGGAATTCCTGACTCACATTAAGAGTTAGGAAATGTTGTTTCTATAATGAAATGGGAGGCAATAAATACGATCAAAGGAACATTTTGTACCGGTTTAATTGCAGATTGAACATTCTTTTAATCTGTTTGTTGTAGTTGTGTAATATAGTTTATAAATGATACGTTTGCCTGTCTGCTTTATTTAACGGAAGTCACTGGACAGAACAACGGCTTTGAACATCCTCTGTATTCTGGCAACAGTCTATCCTGCTAAATTGACATTCTCAGAACCAAATAAAATGTCATTTCAACTGACGGTTTGTATTTTCCCAGATGGCGTCAGGGGAATGCAACGAAGACACGGAGGTGTACAACATCACTCTGAGCACGGGTGACGAGCTCACCCTGATGGGCCAGGCGGAGATCCTCTACGCCAAGACCTCCCGGGAGAAGTCCCGCTTCAACACCATCTTCAAGAAGATCGGCAAGCTCCACTCCATCAGCAGGATCGGCCGCGGCAAGATGCCCTGCCTGATCTGCATGAACCACCGCACCAACGAGAGCGTCAGCCTTCCCTTCCAGTGCAAGGGGCGCTTCAGCACCTGCAGCCCGCTGGAGCTGCAGATGCAGGAGGGGGAGCACACCATCCGCCACATTGTGGAGAAGACACGGCTGCCCGTCAACGTGGCCGTGCCCAGCGGCCCCCCGCGCAACCAGCACGACCTGCACCACATCCGCCAGGGCCACCGCTACAAGCTGGTCAACGTCCAGACCAAGACGGTGGTGGTGTGCTGCGTGCTGCGCAGCAACAAGATCATGCCCGTCCACTTCCCCCTGCATGCCGCCATGCCCCGCTGCTCCCTGCCCGAGGGCCTGCTGCAGGGGGAGCTGTGGCTGGACACCATGGTCCACCGCTGGTTCACCTTCTGCCAAGAGCAGTTCCACATCGACGACTACTCCCGCGCCGTGCGGGACGTGCGCACCGACTGGGGCGACGAGGGCAAGAGCCCCAAGAGGAGCAGCGGGAGCGCGGGCAGCAACGGGAGCAGCGGCAGCGGGGGCAGCGGCACGAGCACCAACGGCTGCCCCGCCCACGGGCAAGGGCCCAGCTCTTTGACCTACGCCCGGGACGAGCTCACGCAGTCCTTCCACCGGCTGTCGGTTTGCGTGTACGGCAACAACCTGCACAGCAACAGCGAGGTCAACCTGCAGGGCTGCGCCAGCCTGTGCGGGGACTGGGCCCTGCTCCCGTCGGACAGCATGCCCGTGGAGCAGGCCGACCCGGCCGACCAGTACTTTGCAGAGCTGATGGAGATCACCAGCCCGGTACAGCCGCCGGCCACCAAGTCAGAAGTCCCCTATGAGGAGCTGTGGTTGGACCACCTGCAGTCCCGCATGGCCAAGCCGCCTTTAAGCGAGGCGCTACGGGGGGGCCTTAACAACAACCCCAGCGGGGCCACTGTGTTACAGTCCTACCAGGCCACCTGTTCTCTAGGACCAATCGCCACCTCCGATTTGTCTCTATCCCCGCCTCCCGTCCCTCCCAAGTCGGAGGCCGTAAGTAAAATAGGCGCCGTATCGAGAGATAAAACGCTTCTGATCTTGTGATGAATGTGATGAATGGAAACGTGTGTGCGGCTCGCTTCAAAGCCAGGTGTCTTTTTCGTTGCAGGTGAAGGAAGAATGTCGCCTGCTGAACGCTCCGCCCATTCCTCCGCGGACCTCCAAGCAGACGCCGGTGGTGGCCGTCCTGTCCAAGCCTCGGCCGCCGGAGACGCGCTCCCCCAGCCCCACGCTCTCCTACTATTCATCAGGTCTACACAACATGTGAGAACGCCGCTCTGAGTGCATCGCCGGGTCCCCGTCTCCTCCGCGCTCGTTGCCAGGGAAACGATCACCGACGATGACACACATAAAGAGTGACGCAAAGTGTTTGTTTAGTCTACTGAACGCGAGTCCCTGTAAAGAAAACCTGCAGGTGGAGTGAAAAGCCAGACGTTGCGGACGAGAAATTAACGGAAGCACACTTCGTGTCCTTTTGTTCAACTTTCAAGCTCTTTTTAGGGCCACAAATGACCCAAAAATGAGTCACTTCCCTTCTGGAATAAGTAAAGATAACCCCACTGCAGTGTAAATGTGTCCTGTCCCCGGTGAGTGTAAACATGATCAATATTTACAAGGTTGGATTCATTGCGTGGTGGTGATTTTGGCACAGTTTGACAGTGCATCTGGCATTCAAGGCTAAGGTTTTATGGGCTGTTCAGACTCAGTGTTCCCGTTATTGAGTCTGGAAAACGCAGCTCGGTGTACGCAGGCAGCATCACAGCGGTTTACTGTAGACCATCAACACCTTTCTTCTTTGGGTACTTTTTTGTCATTGGCCGTAGTTGCACATTTTGAATTGTTTCCATCCAATATAAATAATGCTAATGTGTGACATGTAGTCATTTTTAGTCAACATTTAATGATTCTTTTGGTTTGTGTGATAAGTGCTATTAATGAGGTAGCAGACGGGATCCCTTGTGTCTGCAGCTTTTAAACACTTTTCACTAATGTTCTCTAATTACGTTTACTTAATTACTAATGACTTATTAATTACTTACCGAGTAATTAGCAAATACTACATGCAAATCTTAAATGCTGTTTCACTTGAGGTAAGCTGGCCTAACATATTTTCATAATGGACAATATTAGGTGGTAGAGTGGAACCGTTTCCAGCTAAAACAATATTTCACAGACTTGAACACAGTCAAACATTCATAAGGTCAATTCAATTTCCTTTTCTGATTGGATTAAATTGGTGCCTGATGATTTGAAATTGGTACTAATGATCCAATCAGAAACAACGGCTTCTAACCAGAAATGGCATTTTACTTGTTACTCCTTAAACGTAATGTTTCCCTAAGTGTTTAATGTTTGCCACTTGCAGCGGTGGATGTGAGAGTGAGGCCAAGGAGCTGGAGGAGCAGAGCCAGGCGTGCTACCCCTGCAGCAGCGAGGCCAGTGCTGCCTTCACCTGTGGAAGCCTGCCGTTAGACGGGATGTCCTCCAGGTTGTCCTGGCCCAACAGCTTCAGCACTATGGAGTCCCAGGCCGGCGACGACTACCTGCTGCCGTCCTGCCGCAGCTACTACAGTTACCCTCGCAAGAGATCCCCTGGCGCGCCCAAGACCGCCAGCCTCTTCCACTTGGACGGCCGAGAGCTCTCTGGCGGAGGAAACTCTCTGCACTCGCAGAAGGCCTGTACCAAGTCCTCCAGTTACACTTCAGAAACATACAGAGACAAGCCAATGGACGCATTTAACGCCAAGCAGAGTCTCTCCTGTCCCATCTTGCCGCCGAGAACGTCCAAATCGAACGCGGTGAAGAGGGGTGCGGACGCACTGCTCGCCACGGCCTCGGATGTAGACAAACGGACTCCTAAGCGACCCCTCAGCCAATACGAGCAGGGCACACAAGAGATATTCACGGCGTATGGCTCCAACTGCCAGTCACTCCCACAGCCGGTGGTGCAGTGGCAGCCCCCGTCCCACCTGGCCGGACTCTCCATCGAGGAGGTCTCCAGGTCGCTGCGGTTCATCTGCCTGCCGGACGACGTAGTTTCTCTCTTTGTGACTGAGAAGATTGACGGCAATCTGCTGTTGCAGCTGACAGAGGAGATTCTGTCCGAGGACTTCAAGCTGAGCAAACTGCAAGTCAAGAAGCTCATGCAGTTCATTAATGGGTGGAGGCCCAAAATATAACTTGCGGTACAGAAAGTCAGAATAAGAGCATTAATTGTATATGTCATGCCCCAGTATGTATGCTACGCACACCAGCTTCAATTAATTTACCAAGCTTTTAGTGTTGCCTAGTGTTGGTTCCTGGGAACGGCAGCTAAAACAATGCTCCGAAGCCCATCGGTAAATGGTGGACTTGCTAAAACGGTACCTGAATCAAATCATTTGGCACTTTCATGGAGACTTGTGTGTCTGTTACTTGCTAGTCTGTCCCTATGTCCTTTCAGCTATTGGTATGGAAACCAATGAATTAACGGTACTGAACTGGGGGGGGGGGGAACAAAAGTATTAACAAAGATTATCTTTGATGGGGCATTGTTCGATTTTTGTTCTTAAATGGGAATACCACTGACTTCAAAGCTTAATATATATTGTATTAAATAGACGGATGCCCCCACAATTTTGCACCTTATGTACAAACTTGTGTGAGAATGCTCCTTGCATAACTATTATTAATGGAGAAACAGACAGGTTTCCCCAAAACGAGAGCCACATGCAGGTTAGTTTAGTAACTGAATCCCATTATCCTTAAGAGAACAGCAGGTTATTGCAATAGCGGTTTCTGATTTGCTGGTTTCAGTGCCATGTGACTGGCCACCAATAATTGCAATGAGCTCTGTTTCCCCAGAGGTGGTGCAGTTCCTTTTGATTCGTATTAGGTTTATTTTTAATTTAATTTTTAAAGTAGAGTAAATGTCGACATAATGTGAACGTGGTTAATAAGTCTTTGCAATGATACATGGAGTTTTAAATGGTGTGGTATTCCACTTTAAGGACCGATCGTGATCTCATTACAATGTGATGTGAGCTGGTTGAGCCCTCTTGCTCACACCGTGGGCCTCTGTCCGACTGGCCATGCAAGGTATTATTTGATTTTTTTATATCTTGGGGAGAGTGGGGACGACGACTTATTTACTACTTGCTTTTACCCAAAGTGTCTCCTTTTTAATGACGATTCGAACATACTCCCGAAGGACAACGACCTTGAGGCCTTTTCGACTAACGAATAATATTTCCTTTCTTAACACTAATATGCAAATACGAGGCAGCGGGCCGTGACGTGCGCGTTATGCATCATGCACTTTGCTCAGTTTAACACGGAGGTCATTCACAAGCAGTACATGGAGGAGGTTAAATGTTTAAAAAGAGATTCCAGGAGAACACACACATGCACTACATGCTTTAGGTGGAACCATAATCCAACTGGGAAGTGAAGCTTTTCTTATGCCTTAACCCACAGACCTTAAACTACCAAAATGTAAAGGTGTTCCCGGGTATGTCGCCTTGGTAGCGCGTTTCCCTTTGACACAAACCAGCCAAAGTAACTCCCTTCTGTTTGTTCTCGAGAGACATAGCAAATGGACTTCAATGTGAAAGAGGGGTTACCCGTTTAATCTGCCGACCATGGTGCTGCGGCCCTGATGATCATAAACTACTTTCATTTCTATATGAAGTTACTAAAATCATTCAAATAACTGAAAATATGCATAGAAATAATTGGCCCAAGTCATTTGCCAGATTTATTTTGTACAGCTGCAAAACAAAAAAAGGTAAATCTCTTTTTTTTTTTTTTTACAAGTACACTTGACTATACAAGATTTGTGTGTAAATGTATTTGTTTGTATGCAGTATGGCAGTTTGCCATTAGTCACACATTAACCAGTGAAGAGAACACCAAGTTACTCATCCCTGTTTATGTGTTCAGAATTCTCAATACATAACCAGGGATGAGTAACCTGGAGAGTTCGACACATTAGTGGAACCTTCCAGTTACTTTCCTATAAATGGACTCTCTGCCCTGAATGAAACTGGCTCATGTTTCAGGTACCGGGCTGTATTTAAAAGGTTGATAAAGTGACACTTTCACAGATTTAAAAGTAATGCTTGGACAGGGGTTTTCTTTAAGTTGATGTTGTGACACAACAGACACACTACTGTTATTTATCAAATGAGATTGGCTTTCAAAAAACTACCAAAGGACCATACTTTTGGCAACAAAGCAGGTAGAACGTGAAGGAACATGCAATGCGCTTTTGCTGATGTTGTTGAAATTAAAAGTTTGTCAGTATTTGGCCAAATCATACTTGTATATTTGAATAGAAACTACACTCTATAGGAGTTTTCTAGGTTTAAACACTGCTAGGTTGATTTTGGTACTATGATGTAAGGAAGGAAGAACACAACCGCAAGTACCAAGATCAGTTGACACTGGAAATAAAATACAAAATGTTATGCTATAAATCATCATGCACTTTTTTAACCCTAAAAGACAGCTTTCTAGTGTGCTAGCATTGAAAAGAGCAGAAAACTCAAATAGGGTGTAGTTTCTGTTAAAGTTGAATATTTATGCAAGGATTTTCTTCATTCTGAACCGAGGCCGGTGTAAATGAATTATGTCCCAATGAGAGAAACGGCTGCAAAAACCACACTGGGAGTATTGGTACTTTGTCAGTATTCTACAAAACTGACATCTTATAACTTTGCTCCGCCTTCTCCCCCTGTTTTGGTTGTATGATCTATTAAAACAGAAATTAATGTGTGTGTCATTGTCATCATTAACGGCTGATTGTATTTTTGTAGGGACTACATGTAGGATGCATAGATTGCTTCAAATTGCTAATATATGAACAGATTGTAATTGAACTTCCCTGACCATTGTGTAGAACAGCCTGTGGGCTGATTTCAATTTTATTTTAACCAGGCTGAAGGAAGTGCGGATACTGGTAAAAACGTCTGGTCTTTCAGAACTTTTTAATTTGTACATTTTATGTGGATTATATCCACTCACGCTGTGTGTTTATAACCGTTTATTTTTGATTATAACCAAGGGGCAAACTCTGGGTCTGATAAATGAAGCCTACAAGGAAGTGCCCAAAACTGCAGTATATTGACTGGCCACTTGAGGCTGGCTCCAAAAGGGAGTAAATCCCCATAGACCCCCATGTTAAAATGCCCACTTTACAGCTGAAATAAACATGTTTACAGCCTGGTCTCTATAGCTCATTTCCCCCTTAATGACAACTGTACGGGGGGTGGATTTTTATATAACTCACCCGTTTTAATTTGATTGAGACTTAGTTATGCATAATTAAGGGCTGCTTTGAGTGACAGGTGGGTGCTGTCACCGGAGGATAGCCGCTAGCTGCCGCTAGCTGTCTGCAGCATAGAGCCCACCTCAGCTCCACTTCTTTTCCCATTTGTGGATTAGCTGAAAGTTGCGGGGGAGTCAGGCACTGCCAAGATGGCGACGGCCGGGAGCCGCCTACTGAGCTTCAAAACGGCTCTTCAGAAACCAATGGGTGACATCACGGAGACGTCCATATTTTATACAGTCTGTGATTATAATTAACATTAGTTAGTTTAGCAGTTGAGCAGGCTGCAGTTCACTTACCGGCCAAAGGGGTCAGTAATGTGAAGGAATTGATTCTTAGTACCTTTAAGACTTTTATTACAAATCCTCTGTCAACAGCACACAAATAATGAACATAACTACAAACATACCATAGCCTGACTACTTCTAAACATACAGTTTGACTATAAGTGCCATAACAACCTTACAAGAGTTTTCTTTTTTTATTGAGTGGAAACGCTAAGCATGCGGGGGGCCGGGGATCAGACCCAGGGTTCCCAGCCCTGCCAGACCCTGCCCAGCAGGTTGGGGTCTGTGGCCTGGTCCAGGAGACAGTGGACCTGCTGCTCCACAGTCAGGCCCTGGGCTGGTAGGCGGGCGCGCACGTTGTCTTCCTCCGTGCCCAGTGCCACACACTGCATCCCTTTGAAGGCAGGCTCCTTCTCAAAGCCCAGCTTCAACTCCTCGCTGACCACAAGCAAACACAGCACAAGCATCGGTGAGTTGGCCCAATTTGATCTCTGCTACCTGTATGGGTGTGGTCATTGTGGTGGATTTTGTACCTGGTGATGATGGCAGGGTTTGCGCCCTCTAGCTTTCTGCGGGCGAAGTCCACCTTCTGCAGCGGGTACCAGTTGATTTCTTTGGTGTTGACGGTTAAGGTCCAAGTCCCGCCTTTCTTCAGTTGTTTCAGCTCAAAGTTCTGGGAGTTCAGACAAGCATCACCAGAATCAACATTGCAATACGATTACACAATGCAAGGCAAAGAAAGATACTAGTACTCTACATATAAGATGCATTACAATACTGTGGTGCAACCACTTGCCTAACTGTTTATTTACATTGTGAGTATTGATACAGCATTGGAAAACCAAATGGTAATTGCCATTGTGGTGAGTTGATGTATAGTTAGTACTGTAATTAGTTAGTTGATCACGTATAGTTACTGTAATTAGTGAGTTGATTATGTATAGTATACTGTAATTAGCCATAACATAATCCATATATCAATCACACTTCTATTAGGATGAACCTTGAAGAAATTCCCATCAGCCCCATCCATTTTTCAGTTCCTGCACCAAGATGGCCACGAGGTGAAGGCGGCCAATGGCTGCCATCTCCTGGAGCGGCACTCTCACCTTCCAGTCCAGGGAGGGCTCCTTGACGAACACGTCCATGGTGTTGAGCAGCAGCTCAGGCTGGGTCCGGTAGGCCCTGAGGGAGTGCACCATGACGCTCTGGATCAGACCCGACTCCCTCAGCGGCTCCATCAGGTTCACAAACTGCCTGGTCAGCCGGAAGGGCATGAGCTCCGGCACCATCAGGAACTGTCCCAAAACAATCAGTCACCTTCAACATCTCCACTCAAATATACACACACGCGTGTATTTGATGAGCAGTATCCACGATTCTAAACTTATATTCAAAACTGAAAGAATATCTACCATATTTTTCATAGTTTGTCATCTCCAATCCACGCTATTATCTACAGTGAATAAATATTGTTATCCATGTATTCACTGTCTAGCAGTTGGTGGGTCAGGAAGAGACGCACTCCGTTAACAAGGTCAATGGAACGAGGCAAACGTGAAGCAGAAAGGGAAGACGTGACGTTCAGAACCCTTCGACTGTGTTACAATTAGCAGCAGACGGTATGACGACAGCGAGAAACGATACTGTTGACGTTTCTCAATGATGTCACGACTTTCGTTACTTACTACGGACACCAAGGCAGATTCATTCTGCGAGCAAGTGTTCCAGGTAACACTGGAATGTTTCTTACGTGACCTTATTAAAACCCAAAAATTATTTTTCATGAACAAATTACACATGACGTAACGTCCTATGCCACAAAACTAGCGTCAAGGTTTTCTAACTCGCGCATTTCATTCTTGAGAAACTTTCTAGTTCTCTTCATGGAGTAAATAGCCGCAGCATTACTGACATGCAGGAAAGCAGCCAATGAGAGGCGGTGGGCTTGTAAGCAACGAGAGGGGCGGCGAACCTGCGTGGCCGAACCGAAGGCGTGTCCGAAGTCGATGCCGATCATGCCGCCGGTCTCCGTGTTGACCATGAAGTTGGACAGGTGGCGGTCGCCGATGCCCAGGAGCCAGTGGCTGACGCACAGCAGCGCGTGGGAGCTGACGAAGTGGGAGCGCAGGGAGAGGAAGGCCTCGGGGCTGGTGCTCATCCTCACAAACGCTCTCCTGGAACCACACACACACAGACAGAGAGAGAGAGAGAGAGACACAGACAGACAGACAGACAGACAGAGAGAGAGAGAGACAGAGAGAAAGAGAGAGAGAGAGAGAGAGAGAGAGAGAGAGAGAGTGAGAGAGAGAACACAACAGGTGAAATAAAAACAACACCAAGAAAGAAAACGCTGAGGGGAATCCCCCCTCTCCAATGTACTGGGTACTGGGGAGCAATAGTATCCCGTCTTGTACTGGATGTT
>OMNR01038679.1:0-11992 GCA_900303205.1 Mora moro
CAGATACAGATAATGGTGTACTCGCTCAAGCCTAATGATTAGGCTGCTGAACCACACAGAAATACACTGATGAGGTACTTCGTCAAATAGGAGTCATTTCAATCATGTGGAAGTGATGTGTATTAGTATGTGGTGTTGCCACCTTCAGCACAAACATCGCCAGATCGTTGTTGAAACCTACCCTGTCTCCACCTGTACCTGCCTTCCTGCCCCGCCTGCTGTTCCTGCTCATCTGTTTGCCTGTCGTCCGTCGTCTGTTCCAGTACCTGTCTGCATGTCTACCCTGCTCATCCGTCTGCCCCGTTCCTGAACCAGTTCCCCTACCGGTCCGTTCCTGTCTGCCTTCCCCCACGGATCCTGCTCCCCTTCATCCTGCCTACCATTCTGCCTCCTACTAATAAGATTGCAATTATTGAATGGGCATGCTACCATCTCGTGACTTCTTAAATGACTCCTCAAATGACCAAATAGTGCTGCCTCGGAAAATGGCTGCTTAAGGTCACACAAGGGACATTTAAAAAATGCACATGCATTTTCAGTTGCATCTATTCTGCTTGAGTCATTATGAGACCGTGATAAATGAGCTTTCATTGCATTAAATGACTGAAAAGTACAAATGCAATCACTATAGAGACATGGCAGAGGATTGATTCTTGAAAAATGGCTATGAGCCATACGATAGTGCCCAAATAACTGTGCCCGGGTATCTAAATAGCTTACACTTACACTCCATTGAATCGGTCTGCACCCTGCGGGATCCGTCTGCACCCTGCGGGATCCGTCTGCACCCTGCAATTGAAATAACAAGTTTTAGTTTTCAGCTATGCAGGCCCCCTTACCCTTTTCTGTTTACTGGCTAATGTTAACTCAGCAGTTGCACACTGCAAAGTTATCTCCAAGTGTTAGCTAGCTAGCTAACCTAATGCTATTGTTACTGCGCCTGTCGAAAGATAACTGATAACTTAATAGAACAACTTGTTTTACTCACCAGACAGAGCCCTTGGATCGATAGCAGGAAAGGAATAAATTGATGACTTGATAGCACCACCGTTACAACTACAAGTTTGACTTCACTCACAGATATGAACACGATAAGTCTAAATAACGGTATATATAGGCCTATATAAAACAAAAAAAATATATATATATATATAAAGAACAAAAATCGAATATATTTCCCACCGCTGAGTTTTGCAGGTTTTGCTCCTAAATTAACTTTATCCGCCAAACGCTTGCCATCTTGAATTTTCGGAAACGAAAAGACAGAGCCAGAAGAACGTTGTGACATAGATGACGTCAGACGCTACGTTCCTCTGTATACTCAGAAGTTATCATTAGATATCTATATTCACTCAGAAACATTGATCCACATACAAGTAAAACAGCATTACTCATTAAGAACACTCTGTAGTTTTGTGTTTGGTTAACTTAATAACTGTTTTTGAGTACTGGACCCATAATGCTTATGAGTTAGTAGTACTGTTTGGGTTTACAGTGTTGTTGGAAAGGAAATGTATAGGCCTATTGGTTTATTTCCCACCTGCATTCTGACCTTCACATAGCTAGGCCCACTTATGTTGACCATACCTTGTCCTGTGTGCTGACTGAGTAACGCCATTTCCTATGTTATGTAAGTAAGCAGGTGTGCAAAATCGAAGTATATCTAACTGTATCCAATCTGGATACTAACTCTGCCTATAGTACCGTCTAAATGAATGGCTTGAAATGGTTGGATAAGAAAGAGGGGGAACAAAAAACGGCGACGTCCATGGGCGTGCTCAGGGTTGCCAGGTAATGCTCCAGGTTTTCAAGTATAGCCAGGCTGACTGCGATGTGCACAGCTAGGGATGCCAGGTAATGTTCCCGTTTTAAAAGTGTAGCCAGGTTGCTCTCCTCGGCCCTCGTTTATCAATGTTGCATACAGAAAAATGTGTGTGTAAACCTACCTGCGTTTTCCGTTGAAACATGGGATTTATCATTATTTGTTCTTGAAAATGTGCGTACATCGGGAGTAAATGTACGCACAGGCTCTGACCATGCATTGCAAAAATTGCAAACATGACCAGTGAATTATGCTGTTGACCAACATAACTCCATCAACATACAGTTACGAATAAAATTCTACCTGCGGGAACTAACTTATGCATTGCGCAATTGATGTAGGTCAAGCCTAAGGTATACATGATTGATGATTGCCAGTTGATCTGATTAATTAGACTATGCTGCGTATTACTGATTTAAGTCGAAATTGTATACGATTACGGCAGCTGTAGGAGGTGCGTGCGTCAAATGGCAGCTCTAGCGTTGTTGGAGGATGTGGTGGGGGCTGCGGGCTGCATGAGAAGAAGGGAGCATGTGGTGCTGGCGGTGCGCATCTCTAGAGCAGCGTTTCTCAACCTTTTTTCAGTCAAGGCACCCTTTAAAAGTATGCAAAATCTCGAGTCACCCCAGTCTAAAATGTATTAAAAAAAACGTACACTGCGTCTCTCTGACGGCCAACACACATACTGACACACTCACATACACAGGCACGCGCGAGCACGCATGCACGCGTGCACATGCACACACACCATAAGTGGAGAGAGGGGGGGGGGTAAACGTGACTTACTCGAAGCTAGTTTGCTTCGAGAAGACCAAGATGGATACTAATATTGGAACTTCACACAACACTCTCGCAAAGCATTCTCACGGTAATGAAAAAAAACCACTGTAGGCTATTCACGTAGTCATACGCTGACCCCGCGGTGACGTGGTGACATGAGGACAGGGGCATGTGACATGAGGACAGGGGCATGTGACATGAGGACAGGGGCATGTGACATGAGGACAGGGGCATGTGACAAATTTTGATGATGAGGCGGCTAATGATCTGCATTTTCATGATACATTGCATCAGTTGTTTATTCATCGTTTTTTATTCATTTTATTATGTCAGCAATGTCAGAATATTTATATATATAAAAAAATCTATATAAAAAAAAAAAACGGCACCCACGATGACGCCAGACGGCGCCCTAGGGTGCCGCGGCACCCCGGTTGAGAAAGGCTGCTCTAGAGGACTTGGCTCAGGCAGGCTCACTGCTTCCCCCACCAGTTCGGCTAGTGTCCACACACTTTTACCTCTGATAGGCTACTGTGCGGGGTAGAGGGACACTCCGATGACCCCACTCCCATGCCACATTCTTTAGTTTAGAAGGGAACAAAAAAAGTGTCCTACTTTGATTACACTTCTGTCACAAGAACTTTATTAGTGAATTAATTGGCATACATTTATGGTAATGAGCTAAGCCAGGTACGAGCATGAGGATTTCGAACGGCCGGTAACTTTTTTGTGTGTACAAACTTTCTAATTTCATGCATAAGATAGGATTTAGAACTTTTTCTACAAACTCTTGATAAATGAGGGCCCCGTACCTTGCACGTTATCTAGGACTGCCGGATCCCAAAATATACATTGTCATGCCCTTTGTCTTTTACTACAACTACGGCAAAGTAACATTTGAAAAGCAGAGATATTGTATAGTGTGAGATAACGGACACAATTTGCAAACCTGGGCCCTCATTTATCAAGAGTGGTGTCAGAAGGGCTCCTGGGGGTGCTCTTTGAGGGCTGGCCAGCCATGAGACCAGGGGCCCAGCAGAGATGCCACCGTCCAGGTAATGTATGGGCCAAACCCATTTCCTGCGGGAAACTCTGCTGCCAGGGGTGGCTAGTGTAGTGGAGGGAGTAGGGCTAAAAACACGTGGCATTTCATTTGTTTGATAAGTAAAAAAAAAAGCAGTAGAAAAGTTACATAGTGGCAGATATTTTTAATGGAGTAAATAGCTGTAGTAGAAAAGTTACATTGTGCAGGTCTAAATCTTCTTGAGGGTCTGGAGAGCTGTTATTTTTTATATAATGTATTCTGCTAGTAGGTTGATCCAGTGGGTGATGTGACAAGATGTTTTTGATTTCCAGTTTTGAAAGATTATTTGAAAGATATTTTCTTTCTTTTGCGATAGTTAGAGAGACGAGTAATGGGTTTCTGTATTTAGTGGATGACTTGTGTAATATCTCCTAGTAGGCAGAGGGATGGAGACAATGGGATTCTGCAGCCCAAGATAGTGGATCGTTTTTTAGTTATTGCTATCCAAAAAGAGTGGACTGGTTGACAGGCCCAAGTTGCATGAAAATAATCGTCTGTTATCCAGAGTGCATTGTGAGAATATCTGTTCTGGTTGACTGCTCTGTATGAGACCATTTTGATTGATTTTAGACAGCAAAGCCTACAAGAAATGGAATGGATTTGTAATATAAGTATGCTGCTTATAAAATAAGCAGTGATACTTTATTACTTGAATGAGAGGCTAAAACTGAACATAGTGATTTAGTAATGGAAACAAACAACACATGGTATAACATATGATACAGAATGGTAAGATGTGTAGCCTATACACGCAAGCAAAATGTTTTTTTTTGCATCTCTTGAACCTGATGCCTTTTACAGGGGCTTTTAGATGATAAATGAAGTGTTTGTTTCCACTCTTGTTCATTTTACTTCAAGTAAAATCCAAGTGCAACATAACTGCTGCAATGTACAGCAGTATTCAGTTTAAGTAGGACAATGAAAGTATGTAGTATAGTAGTATAGTATTTTAATAAAACCCAGTGATTCAGACACTTCCTTTATTGATTTGATAATCGCAATAAATATGAAATCCACCAAAAATGAGTACATAATTTACTTGGCTTATATTTTAAAACACTCTCAATAATAGACTTGGTACATTGGACTAGTTGTAACAGTAACCCAGAACCCCCTCCCTTGCAAAAAAGGTTACAGGGGCAATTAACCCCAAATATTTTTTGGTTTTGTTTTAAATGCGGAAGTATGCTTTACATGATCTTCAACATAGTAATCTAGGTCATTTTGGCAGTTACTAAAATAATACCATCATTTAGAGAAAACGGATGTAAAATACATTGTTTACGTATGTTTTTGTCTCCGCCAACCAGTTTGTGAATGTTCTACTCTGCTCCGAACTCAAGTTGTGCTCCTTTCGTGACGTCAAATTGCCTTTTCCGAGGCACTTGGACCGAGAGAGGGTTAAGCTTCTCGGACACATAGTATAACACCACGGTGTGTGGCGCAAAAAGTATCACAGAGTTGGCGTGGGTCGTAACCATTTTTTTAAAAAATCTCATAGTGTTGGAATTTGAGCTGAAACAGGGGGTTCACTTACACTTTAAAGAGTGGCTCAATGGAACATACACACAAATTATCTTGCACAAAACACAACTGCAAGGGATGGGGTGTTCTCTCATAGGCGTGCATCTGGATATTCAGGGGTGCCTGGTTGCTTGGTTGCATTTAGTCATACGGCAAGAGTCAAGAGTGCCATGTCCCTTTCCTCTACCAGCTCAGCAGCAGTGGCGTCCATCTTACTCTGGGAGAAGTCATTGATGGCCAAGCCGTCCACAATCTTCCAAGACTTGTCCTGGGGAAATGGAAATAAAATATATGGACGTAAATAAATAATATAATTTTGTTCAAATATATTTTTAAATGCAAAACCTACTTGACACAGGGGACACCGTATTGACAGCTTTGTAATTTTTTCCCCACTCCTTTACCTTAGTAAGTGCTCTAATGCCACTACTGACACCAGGGACCCTGATGCCAGTACTGACACCAGGGACCCTGATGCCACTACTGACACCAGGGACCCTGATGCCACTACTGACACCAGGGACCCTGATGCCACTACTGACACCAGGGACCCTGATGCCACTACTGACACCAGGGACCCTGATGCCACTACTGACACCAGGGACCCTGATGCCAGTACTGACACCAGGGACCCTGATGCCACTACTGACACCTGGCACCTGACACGGACTCGTACGGCCGCGATCAGATTCCATGCTAAGTACTGACATGCTAAATAGCAGTATGCGTTTTCTTTTATCGATTACCAAAAGGAGATCTTGCACTCTGCACTCAAATATTTTGTTTCTTGACCTTTGGTGCCTTTTTGATGAATGATGCCTCCTTGTATAGCAAATGCCTCAGCGTCAATTATGCTATTTCACAAGTCTCATGAACGCACACACTCAATTCCGAACAGGTGGAATTGATCATGTTTACGCAACATTTAGGACAATTTCCGGTACTAACGAACATTGGCTGAATCTGAGGTGTATAACTCTGAGGTGTAATACTCAGCTGAATCTGAGTATTACACAAAAGTGAGATCAAGTTTAGAGAAAAATATGCAAATGTTCTTGCATGAGGCACATTGTTTATAACACAGTAGACTAGGACGGGGTACTGAGTATTATCGGCTATCATGTGGTCAGCTCTGGTCCGGTAAACGAGCGTGTCCTCGGAGACCAACCACCCAACCACCCCCAAAGAATGTAAACACTAACCGGACCAAATGAAAAATGCAAAAGAGCTCTAGAAAAAGTTAGACAATCCTATAGCCAAACTCCTGGGGGGAGACTGCACAGCGCCTGGGCCGGAAACCAGAAAGTGAAAGGGGCGGAGTTTAACTGTTTTGTTATGGATATATTCTTCTGAAGATAAACTCATTTGCGACTGGCAAGATGGAGGTTTCAGAAGATGATTTTAACAAATGTATTTCTACAGTGGCCAGTGTACTACACAGGTTTGATTTTAAACCTTTACAGACACTTTCACTGTCTAAGGATGTTCCAGACAGGACGTTTTTGCTCGCCTTCCCACCGGCTAGGGGAAAAGTTTAGTTTACCAGTGCTGGCCGAGTTTGTTTTGGCTGTTGGCCAAGGAGGGATACCGACAATGGGAAGACGATGCTATCGCTGTAGTTATCAGTCCTTTTCTGGATCTGAGATTAATGGCCAGCCATATCACGTTTGTTGTGGTTCCACTGGTCAGGTTGTTTCCAGTAGAGACCCATTCCCAGCAACATGATTGATCGAAATACATTTGAAGTGAAAGAAAATTAAATGCCCCGTTCAACCAGATTTGAGCTTGTCTGCCATCATGTTAATCTAAAGTCTGATTTGTGAGACTACAACATGGGTAACCTAGGTCCCTAAGGGTGTGGAGAGGCTAGAGTCTGAGAAAGAACAATATATAGGTGTAGACTTAAGTAACTAATTAATTAATTAATTAATTACTTCACCAACTATCACTAATTAGGGACTTGCCATGTTTCACCTAAACTAAATTAAATGCATATAGATTTCGGCTTATTCAGATAAAAACAGAAGACTGAAGACTAAAATTACTTGAAAAACAGAAACAAACTGACCTTAATCTGTACAGGGAATGAGTAGACAAGGTCCTCTGGGACTCCATAATGGTTACCAATGGAGTACACACCCATTGAGATGAACTCTCCCTGAAAAGCATGGTGGGAAAAAATAAGTAACCAAGTAAAAGTCACTAAAAGTTACTACAATGTATAGATGAAATGTAGGATATGGCAGGTCCCTGGCACCCAGTGCTAACCTCAGGGGTTCCCAACCAGATGTCCCTCATGTGGTCACAGATGGCCTTGGCAGCAGACATGGCACTGGACAACTTCCTGGCCTTGATGACTGCCGCACCTCGCTGCTGGACAGTCTGGATTAAAAAGCACGAGAATGTGAGGGACTTAATAATAATATATTGTATTTGTTTGGCACCTTTTGAGGACATTCAACCTTACAGTTATAAAACATCAGATAACATTTTAAAAATTGTATCAAATAGACAGGATATTGTCATGTGAACAGGACAGGATATTGCCATGTCAACTGAGAGTGGGCCCAGAGGAAATGTGAACATGCAAGTGCATATCTCTACAATATTTTACAAAATCTTAAACCATTACCATTCTAAGAAGAAAAACAAAAAAACCTTCATGTCACACTTGATTCACAAAGGAAATGCATAAAAAAATAAGGAAACTATTACTTGGTACATCTTTAATAAACAAAAAAGCACTGGGAAATGTGACCTCTCATCACAGCCAAGAAACACTTAACCACTGTGTAACAAACAACGAGGAGGCTCTTTTGGTTTTCAACACATTAGTAGCAGCTCGGTTCAACTTACAGAAATGAAGTCGCCCTTGAGCCAGGCATCATCTTTGACAGCCTCGAAGCAGGCCAGGTCACTGCCAGCCATGTTGACTTTGCAGTGGTGGACATCTGGGTACTGCGTGGACGAGTGGTTTCCCCAGATGATCACATTCTTTACGTGGGTGGCGGGAACGCGGCAACGCAACGCCACCTGGTGGACAAACAGGATGTTGTCAGGTTGCCAATGGCTTAAAACAATAGATGACGATGTTCCATCAACCTTTTACTTCTCCCCAAGACGCTGCAACAGAGTCAACCCATTAATATTCACTTAATTTGGTCAGATTAAAAAAGGGTCAATATACCACATTGAACCACCTATAATGATGCCGTTCCACTATGGGATCCATACAGTGCTGTCTACGTAGAATCAGTGCAGTGCACATTTTGGCTACCGCCTCCCAAAACATTTGTTTAGCGATATTTTATGCTCACAGGATCGATCTTGGAGTTTTTATATTTGTGGACATGAATGAATCTGTGGCACCAAAATGCTGCTTTCACAGGTCTGTTTTACAGTGTAAACACAAGCCATGGGTCTGGTTATCATCTGTACAGTGCCATACTACACAGTGAAAGAACAGCTTTAGATTTTCTCAGGCCATTTCCCTTACCCTCTAGATGTCAAATTCACAAAATGTATTCTCGTGTCAAGCAACACGAGCTTGACACTTAAAACAGCCACAGACCTGGGAGCAGGCCCTGTTGTGGTCCAGACGAGTGAGGCAGGAGAAGTTCTCTTTAGGGATGGAAGGAGCAGACTTTGCTGCAATCAGACAGTTAGTGTTGGCAGGGTTCCCCACGACCAGCACCTTGGGAACAAACAAACACATGCACGTCATACCTCCCCAAGTGGAAATTAAGGTGCAACAGCACAGAGGTGAATAACAATAAAAATTATATAATTATATGAATTGACCAGTGATCTACAGTAAGTTGTCGCTGAGTGCACTGCAAATGGACTGTCAAATGATTGTCAATCTTCATGAAAATAAATGTCTTTCCTTCTTCATGTGTCAAAGGTAATTTCATGGTATTTATGTTTAAAACCGGCATCATCAGTACCAATAGGTTGGAAGTTATGGCTTATGGAACATCGTCAAATGTGCTGACCATGTACGATAGGAGATGATGGAGGGATAAAAGAAGATTACCTTCTGTATATCTTTACCTCGCCCCCTTTAAATTCACTCCTTGTGTTGGTTATTTACATCCATGATGTAAACAACCAACTAAGCGACACAAGACATGGATTTAAAAGTGAATTTTGCAGTGCATGATCAAAGTATATCTTTGCAGAATTATTAAGGACACCTGCGTGAGTAAGCTGGAAATATCCAATACGACATTGGAAAGTATATATTTTTTTTAAAGTTGTCCCCCACAATCTGCTACGGTATCAGAATGTGACCCAGCGGTGTGTATTACGGAGCCTGGAGGCACATATGGGGCCAAATTGCTTCATCATATCGAGGATGATTGGTCAATTGGTCCAAATGTGTGGGAATAAGCACTTACTGCAGTAGACATAAGGAAGCCCTGGCTCAAAGAGAATGCCTGCAGATGTAACAATTTTGAAAGCTTGCATCTTATGACTTTGATGTAAAGTACGTTCCCGGCTACAAAAATGTCAGCTGTTAGGAACAGGTGGCCGCTGTCTTATATGAGGACTCTACATTTCTAATTTTCTTGCTCTTCAACATGCTCTTTTTTTAAATACTTTGACCGTCTTCTTGGCAAACTTGTCCAGGGCAGCTCCTTGGCTCTTGAAGATGGCGACGTTGGCCTTCAGCAGGTCCTTCCTCTCCATTCCATCCCTTCTAGGCATGGAGCCCACCAAGATGGCTACATCTAGGTCCTTGAAGGCTACCTCCTCCTTATCAGTGGAGACAACCTCTGCGGAGACAGGAGGTTTCGTCTTGCGGTGGTTTGTATAATAAATGCATTGTTGTGTAAAATATTCCGCAGTCAAATAGACCTTGATTGTTTTTAGTGTGAGATGAACTGTCAAAGTGTCAAATTTGTTCCCCGATAATTGCCTCTCACGTAGTGGCAAGAGGGCTTTTTAATTAGCAACGGAATTGTGTGATGCATGAAGTCATGACAGTCATGTGTAAAGTGTCTCATAAAAAAACATTTAAAAAAGCACTTAAAATGTGTCCCACTGATTGTGGATACATCTTTACAACGCCGCACCACCGTACACGGATTATGAAATAGCAAACTAAACTGAACAAACACGTATGAAAGTGTAGAGAGGACATGCAGATAAATGGGTTCAACAAATAGAACTGCTTCAAATTTAGTTTCTGCTTAAAATACATAAATAGCAGACCATTGAACATTGGTCACATGTGGCTAATGTTGACGGCCGTTTCTGTGCACCCGACATTGTCTTTGTACATACAGGGGCCTCATTCAATGCAGACCCAAACAAAGCAAAGACCGGCACTGTTTCAAAGGACAAATTCCAGGTCACAATGGAGATGGGGCATAATGGCAACTAAAGGCGTAGCATCGGCCACTATAATAAAGATCAAGACTGGACAGGTGTTTTAAAACACATGGGTACTTGTGGTAGTGGGAATGATCTGAGTTAGGATTCCAGTGGTGGTCACATAACAAAAACACATGGACAGACTATGTCTACAATGTAGGTGTGTACAGGGAATGTACATGCCGATTGTAGGGCTGACAATTAGTTGATGCAGTGTGAGAACGCAAGTATTATAATTGATTAATTGTTGTAGTTATTTATAAAAACAAAAAACATTGCTACATATATCCATTTACAATCATGAGAAAATAAATAGGCTGTTTGTAAGTACCTGCATTAGCAACGGCATTGCAAACAAGTACAAAGTAGTTATGTCCAATGTGGCAAATTAAACATAAATTAGAAACCATTAATCCAAAAGGTAAAGTAGTAAGTGACTGTGAGAAAAAAGACTTCATATTGGCCCTGAATGTCATACATCATGTCATCATAGTTACCCCTCAACAGTGGGAGGGCACAGTCCTGAAGCTCCATGACAACGCCGTCCAGGACTGACAGCATTGGTGAAATGTCCAAAAGGATCAGGATGATTGGCTTATAGTAGATACAGGTTGGAGAACAGAAAGGGAAGAGAAAACGAGAGTAAAACGTGAAGTACTCTTGTTCTGACCAAAGTTTTCATTATGCATTGCTTTTCCAATCATGCCCCTGCAGTATTGACTGTTGCCCAACCCAAGCACAACAAAACAATACATTTACATTTCTACCAATTTCATGTGTAAACTCATCTCCAAGCCACTCATAACCACTGAAAATGGTACACAGAAAAATTAACCATTGGAAACTTGAAGAACACATCTATCACCAGATTGCAAATTGCAACATTTTTTTGTAAAACATGAAAGATGTGTGTAAAGTTGTCATTACCCAGTCAACATGACAACAGCCACGTTTAGACCATTTTACCTAATCATATATTATATCAGACTTTAAGCACTAAGCTACTCAGTCCAAGCAATTTGTGTGAGCAAGCTGGGGAGTAAACAAACAAGCCTGATGCTGGTATTGAGTAAAATCAGCATTTTTTAAAATCAGCTATTTTTTTTAAGTGTTACTATTGGAATCATGAGTGTTTTCATCGGTTGCCAATATGAGAACCGAATAGCCTCATGTTATAGTTGCTTGAAATCAGGCACCCACACTACAAAGTGAACACTGTTGGATGTACTTCAAAAGCAAGCACTTGTTGTTATGGGTATGCAGGGATATTTTTGTGAGTGACTACTCCCTTCAATTTAAATTTTATTCAAACTAACCACAGAAATACATAAAAACTAGCACTTGATCTCACACACACACACGAATTGGAGGTCAATAGGTTGCTTCATACTAAAAATAGGGGA
>OMNR01038680.1:0-21555 GCA_900303205.1 Mora moro
AACTCTTTTCTCAATTTGTAAGATGAAGCGTACTCACGGTCGCCCTCTGCTGGCTAGTTTGCAAACAAGTGACCTTGGAGAATGGCCGCTTGGTAATAAAAGCTCTAATCTCTACAATGTAATGTATGTATAATGTAATAAAAGCTCTATCAAGGCTAATCTCATCCTGTCTGACGAAGGCCTTGCTTTATCTTCTCTCGGGATGCAGGAGGCGATTCCCTTAGCTGTGGTGGGCAGCGACAAGGAGTATCAGGTCAACGGGAAACGGGTTCTGGGAAGGAAGACTGCTTGGGGGGTAGTGGAAGGTGGGTGGAACTCTTCACCACACAAATGGCTTTTCATATTCCCCACTGTAGTGTCTCCAAACCCATGAAGTGACGTGTCCACTAAGCCCCCCCATTTCCTCTCGTTTTCAGTTGAAAACCCCAACCACTGTGAGTTTGCTCAGCTGAGAGATTTCCTGATCAGGTATTATTATTAACATGAGTGATGATGAAGATGATGATGATGATGAGGAGGACAATCTGTGAAGAAACAACACACGTTCACAACTGTGTGCAGTGCTGACAATGCTACCGCATGCTTTCTCGTCGGCAGGTCTCACCTCCAGGACCTGAAGGAGGTCACGCACAACATCCACTACGAAACCTACCGCGCCAAGAGGCTCCACGGCAACGGAGGCCTGCACCCCGTCGCCACCAACGACACGCAGGAAAGCAACCTGTGATCGGCTAGTCGGTCGGTCAGTCAGGGACGAGAGGGCGAGAGAGAGACGGAGAGACAGAAGGAGAGCAGGGCAATGATGCCGTCAGACGTATAGCTATATCTATACAGAGAGAGACGTATAGATATATCTGTATACGTTGAGATGTATAGGTATACAGTACATATCATCACAATGGCGTCAGCCCGCATGCTCGGAGAACATCGGTGTGAGACTCAGAGTGAGGTGTCCCGTGTGCCTGTGCCCATTCCATGTCTGGTTCCTCCCCGCGGCCCCATCCCAGCCGACTCCCTCAGCCCGATGCTAAAAGCCATTCCCAGTGGGTTTGGATGAGGAGCGCACGCTCACCCAGAGCCCTTTGTAGTCATTACTGCGCTCTGCTACCTGTGCCATGTTATCCTTGATTCACTGCCAAAGCAGTCTATGTTTAGAAAGTGTAGTGCCATTGCTATTATTATTATTATTATTATTATTATTATTATTATTATTATTCATTCGGCGAATGCGTCCATGTGCCATTAAATCTGCTTTAGTGTTGAGTTATGTCTGAATTCAGGCTATTGTGATCATTTGTTGTGGTTACTAAAAGGCTTCTGGGCACACTTGTGACTGTCAGTGTGTCTTCCTCAGTTACTCACTAACTGAGTCACCTGGTGGTGCTCTTAACCCCTCCCGAACAGAAGGGTAGTGGAAACAAACAGTATTTTTCTGTCCATTTTCAGGTCCAATTTTTAAACTGGGTGATATGGACATAATGAAATAAAACATAAAAAAAGACCATTAGATATGAATTACATCATTTTACTGTAATGCAGACTTTAATGACACAGTAAGAGGTGAATAAGTGAAGCTATGAACGCAAAGAATAATTTGACTGTAATGCAGCCTTTGTAGTCATCTGTATTCATCACCCTAGCCACTTTCCAACCCAATTTCACTTTTATTCAATTACCCATGCAGAACACCAGAAATGTTCAGGTTTGCTTCTCTGAACTCGACATAGGGTCCAATAGTTTGTGCCAATGCAATTTCAATGTCAAACGTTATCATATTGGCCACACGGTGGCAGTATTCTGTACAAAAGAAATCTGTGACAACCAGAAGTGTTGTTGCCTTTTTGTTCTTCTTTTTATCTTCTTTTCCTCTTTTGCTTATTGGTCATTCTGATTGTTTATGGTTGACACTAACCCTTGGCATTCCTGAGTACTCATCATTGTGTTTATCAGGGCTAACACAGTACAGGAAGATACAGTTCCAGACAGGTTTAGATTTAGTTAAGGGGCAAATATCAGATTGCATGCCCTGCTTAGAACATCATTCCAAAGGAACCATTGTATTACTTGTGTACATGGTTTTATGATTTTCTTCAGAAATACATCCATATTGTTTTGTGATCTCATTTCAAAATAGAACAAATAGATAAATAGCATACATATCTATGCTAAGGGAAGTTCAAGGTTTATTTATCTTTTGAAAATGTACAGGGTAGTAAACCCTCAGAATATTTTTTACTATAATATGTATGGGTGTGACTGACAAGTTGGCATATTGTGTACACAAAATGAGTTTGCTGTGTGCTTTTAGTGTGGTCATTGGTTTTCAAATCCCATATTTAGACAATGTTACAAAATGTATGACAAAAAAAAAAACCACTCTCTTTCTCACTCCCTTTCTAAGTGTGCATGCTTGTGGTGGTGTAACTGGTGTAACCCTATGTGGTCCGGCTCAACAGCCAATCAACATGAACAACGTATCAACTCTTTCCGGATATGTGATATGTGCACATTAAATGTCCAAACTACCAAACACAGCACTGCTGTATTAAATTCTGTTTTTTAGCTGTACTTCATAATGTGTCCCTTTAATAGCCATGCAATTGTGATGCACAAACACATTATTTCAGTTATCGTTTATTTATACTTTTGTGCATTATTTATTATTTATTTTAAGTTATTGTTTATTTAATAAAGTCCAATTTTTTTCTTGAATCTGTAGAATACTTTTTATTTAAAAAAAAACATTTTCTGAATCCACCTTTTTTTAGGACTTGAAAGATTTCAAGTGTAATTTGTGCTGTTCAAGCTCTATTTCTATCCAATTCATGAGCTGTTGTCATTACAGGAAATGGACTTGGGAACACCAGACCTGTTACAACATAATCATGCACTGTGTTCAACAACTAGAGGGTATATTTTCTGAAAATACGCATGGTTGCTATCTGGGCCGGTATTTGATTCCCGACTGCCGATGTGTGGCCAAGCAAACTAATAGCAAACACTACTATGTTACTATGTGTATGTCGGACCTCATGGTATTTCTTTGCTTCTCTTTTGTTATATGAGCTCTCCTGTACAAAGGTGTACATGCTAACATGCTAGAACGCTAATGGGCAAGCATGCTAGTATGCGAGGATGTTCTGAATCTCCGATCCATTTTCATGCAGGCTTTAGGCTTTGTAGCACTGCAACAAGCATTAAAAATGCAAACTTTTAACGCTTGCATTTTAAACCACATCCCTATGATGTTAGAATTAAAAAAAATAAGAGCATTATAGGCACACCTCCATGCTCATAGACTACAGAGGGTATACATTTTGTCTCTGTACCTCACTCCCCTGGGGTGTGTTACTGGCATTCTAAAAGGGACAGACCTGTCAAGGAGGATATTGTAAGCATATTCTGTCCATACAGGTAACCTGGGTTGAAAGACAGAACACCTAGGATGGAACCCTGCAGACGGTGAAGTAAAGGATGCTCAGGGACACCTCAACACTTAGCCAGGAAGAGCCGGGGATAGAACCAGCATCCTTCCAGTTGCCAGACAACCCGCAATCTCCTGAGCCATTGACTATCTCACTGCTGCCCATGAAGACAGAATACTGAACCCTCTCTTATCTAAAGAGTTCTCTGCATCCGCGGATAATGAGCAATCAGATTAGTAGAGGCTCATGAATAAAGATGTGATTGAGAGGACCATATCTGACTCCTGGCTCGTGACAGGATCAGTTTAAGGCGGCACACCATATTCCAGACACTAAAATGTATCCAGCCTGAGATGGTTGCCGTTGGTGAATCTGAAAAGGCATCACAAGGTATAGACAGTGCACTAAGTATATTATATATATGATACTCTATCTGTTTTCCTTCAAGAGACACCACATTCTCTGCATGCATTTTGGCATACTTCTCAGACTATCTCTTTTTTTGGATGAAGGCAAAGCACCTTTAACTGTCCAACCTGTCAAAGATGGAGCTTGTCATTCCAGTTAGCCCATTCATCCAACACAGCAAGTTGTTCAGCTTGATTGTAATCATAATACCTTCCAAGTCTGCTACAAATCTTAGAATCGTAGGTTGACGATCAGTTATATGTGCTCCACAGGGCGTGTCACAAACCATATTTTTATACATTGAAAACCAGAAAGATATCATTTATGAGTGAAAGTGGGGAGTTGAAGCTAGCATTTGATATAGAGAATTGAAGCTCGCCGATTTCCGGAGCCATCGGAGCACCTTCCATTGATTATTATGGCAGTGTTTCCCAGCCAAATGAAAAAGTTTGATTGCATTTGCTGACCACCTTGCTGATTCAGAATGCAGCAGCACACCAGGTATTAAAACATTGTTAAACATGCAAAATAACACAACCCCTCATCATGTAAAGTAGCCTACACTACAATTACAAGGTAGAATGAGATGTGATCATTCAAGTCTTGGAAGTGTGCAGATGCTGTGAGCCAACCCAGCCTGCTGAACAAGCTGGGCCACTGCAGGCACCTTTGGCAGTCCACATTAAAGATCACTGTGCCGCTTTTGTCCAACTTAGAGAACCACAGGCTTGTGAACAAGTCCAAGCTCATGATGTTACTTTCCTGTTGCGTGATTTGGAAGGGGAACTGACCAAGTCTTACTGCCATACTGCACTGGTGAGTGGACGAGGTAGAGATGATGAATAGTTATGTGCCCCATATTCATCCAGCATGTGACATGGAGCCACAATTTCCACACCACTGACACGTATGGGATGTTATTTGTTGTATCGAAGGCATCATCATTTTATGGCTCATATGTGACTTGAACAGTGCTGCCTGTGCCTCCGCTATTCTATTTGCACATACAGCAGCTGAGTCTACTTGAGCAGCAATAGCTAGAGCCTTTTCTCCAGTAAGTCTCTTACAAACAAGCATAGTTTTTGTATTTGTTGATCTCTGGCCTCATCACCAGTGAGGATACTGAAGTTACAGTGCTGTGCTTAGCCTACATATATGTATATGTAGCAGATCCTACTAAGGTCTGCTACATACATACCGCTACACAGCCGTCACGCTCCACACGCACCCTTTGCATACCCTCTCGGCGTCGCTGTCACTTCGTCATCATGAAAATAACTAGATCTGAGATCAGAGCAGAGATTGGAGCTCCCCTGAATGCCAGCATGAGGAACTTCAACTTAATGTAGGTAGTTACAGGGAGATATGGAGTGCAATGTCAAGTGGCATGTGCTCCGTGCAGAGACTGTGGTGTCGTCTGGGGGAAAAGAAAGATGGGTATCATCGGCATCAGTGATACTAGAAGCAGCGGGCCTCAATGATAGAGGCCAGTGAGGATGTGTACAGTGAGAAGAGAGAGAGGCCCAAGAACTAACCCTTGAGCCACACCATTTTTCACCTAATGTGATGACTTACCAGTGGCTCTTGCCAACCGTAAGGCTTCCAGTAGTAAGTCATTAGCAGTCAGGGGGGAAGGGGGAGGAGGAGGTGGACAGTTAGGGAGAGTGGTGGAGGTGGAGAAAAGTTTACGAGTTGGTAGTGTTTCTGATCTTATCCTGGTAGGTCTTAGCGGTAGTGGAAGAGAATATAATAAAGATAAGAGAGAGGATTGTTGCCAGGTCAGCAATGAATTTCCAGGATTAAGAAATGAGCAAACCTATCCCCCCTCTCCACCAGGCAATGATCTAGGCAAGATTTACTCTGTGCTCTGGTCGAATCTAAATCAACTATAGCTGACCAAAACTAACTACTGACCTGCCTCTAAATAATTAGTCAAAACAAAATACTAAATCCAAATATACAAATCCATCTCATTCCAAACCGATCTAGCAAAACTATACTAGTTGCATATAAGAAACAAGTTATAACACTCAGTTATATTATTATAACACACAGTTCTAGTAAACTCCTCAGTCAATTGTGATGTTTTGCCTAGTATGTGGACACAGCTCCAAGTGTATAGGGACCGAATGGCTAAGTGGCTCCGGTATTCCATGCTCCTGCAATACCTTCCACATGAGTTGGGAAGTCTTCAAGAACCCTGGTATAATCTTTCCCGGGGAGGCTCAAGTGTGGTTCCATCCAGTTGGAGCATCCTCCGGTCCCCTTTCTCGACCACGCTGGTCTGCCAGTCAAAGGTCCTGCCTGTAGTTCTGTTTAAGGGTTGGAAAGGTGCGTCAACCAATACAGCTCTTCAACATCTCTCGCCGAATTTCATTTCTTGAGGAAGCTCACTGTGGACCTTCCTCACCACTGCCACATGGAGAGGATTTGACCAGGGGTAAAATCCCTCATTCCTTTATGAAAGACCTGTGCCTCAAGTTGAGTAGTTCATTCCACCTTCTGACAATATCCATAGTCAAAGTCAGCATTTTGTGAGAATATGAGAGTTGACTGTGTTTGACTGTGTTTTCCTTTTTATGAGCCAATTTAAATTTTAGACCACTCCCGGCTCATTTCTGATCCATCAGGGCATGTCTTCCCTGATTTATTCGAGAATCCATCTTGCTTGTCAATCACAAATGCATGAAATGCAACACTTCTCCATGGCAGAGAAATGTAGAGAGGGAGGGAGCAGAGAAGGAGGTTTTTTTGGTTGTTTAGTTTCAAAATCTTGTCCTCTTTCGTTCTTTTCTGCTCTCTTTTTACAACTCTCGAATCTTGCCTATACAGCATCTTTAAAGAGGGCCAACAACAAAATAATCTGAGGCCGAGTACAATGTACTGCTACTACTGTGTAGATGCAATATGCTTACTTATCGTTATAAATATATAATATTTTAAATTGTCCAGGCATTTTATAATAACTTTATATTGTTGTTCACCATACACTCCAGCTGGTTTTGTATCTTAAAATACAGAATTCCAAAGGGCTAAACGTGACCTAGTTGATGGCTAGCTTAAATGTTCCAGGAACATTAAGCTAATTAACGCCAACTAGCTAATGCCAGACAATGGCAGCAAGAGGTAAAGTTAACAACGTTAATGTGGAGGGGTGATTGTGTTGTATTCTTTGTAACATCCATAGATGCCTGTAAAATAGCAAAGACTGCATGTGTAGGGAGTTGGCTAAACTAGCATTAGCACTAGCAACATTAGCATGAGTTATCTGTGGCTAACATTATGCTTGCATGCTCGGCATCTTCGATAATCTCGGCAATCAAGGATTAACACTAACTAGAAGTGTAGCAACTCTGTGCTACTACTGGGTTCTTTGTGTAGAAGGCACACACATTGTTTCTTGCAAGTGTCTTAATTCAATACCACGTCGTCACCGAGTGCCAAAACATGACCCACGTAACTCGCTGTGTTACACAGAATGAACATGCATAAATAGATTAATGCGGATGACACAGACTGTCTCTTGCTGACTCTGGACCCAGTCTCACTGTGGGGGAAAGCAGAACAGGCATGAGTATATATAGTCCTTGACTCATTAATCTCACCACCCACAGCTCTGTCAGTCCCCACGATTGAACTGCCCCACCCCCTTGCTTGCAGCCGACGCCAAGCCACGCCCCCTTCACATCACATATCCCCACTGCCTGCCTTAGACCCGGGAGCCGTCCGGCCGACAACCAACTCTCCCCTTGCTCTGACAGGCGGGAGAGGAAGTCAGTCACCACCAACAGAGCACCAACAGCGCCCCAGGAGGTAGTAACGTAGGGCGTCGACCACCCACCCGATGGCCAGACACTCCTTCTCCACTGTGCTGTACCTCAGCCGCAAGCTCTGATGTCCTTGTGCGAACGTGAATTTACATTTAGGAGCACATGTGTGCGAGTGAAATGTATTTTTTTGAATAGATATAAAATAGATCAAGTTACCGGCTAGCATGATAGATTTGCTGACTGACCAAGGAAATAGCTACCAACTTCACACTTCACACATTCCAAAGAATAGGTGTAGTTCATAAATCTGTTTCGCCCCATTTATCACATCCAAAGATTTGTGACGCAACTGCTTGTAAAAGAATCACAAGATTTGAAACTGGACCATTCACATTGCTGCAACGAGCAGGGACATGATGCTAACGTGACGCTAACATTATGTCAGGAGTTGGACGCTGGCAACGCACCGGCTCTTCCAAAAACAAAACCTTTCACCTGGAAAGAGACTAGGAACGCTGTGCTTCTTGGCAACTGATGAGAAACAAAATATCAACGCAGTGATTTTTTTTCTGCTTTTCAGCTTGCAGGTGCTGCAGTAAAAAAAGTTGCAAGACCTCTCTACCCTCGCCAGGTGGGTGTATAAGACGATATAAAACATAATTTTTTTATAAAGATCTTAGGCGATTGTTGGACCAGCCTCTGTACCTCTGGACATTCGGTAGCCTGTTCATGTTTAGAGGGAGACCTCTCTCTCCTCCAATAGCGTAGGAAGGGACCGATGATGGGGTCAGCACTAGGGTTGGATACCGAAACTCCCAAATGCCGAGTACCGGGTACCCGGAAGAAAAAGTTGAATTTCGGTTCTGCCTATCGGTTCCTAAAAGAGATATAAATCTTTATTATTGCAAACAAATGCTATATGTCTGCAAGGACCTGTCTACGTCACGCATCAACGCAACAACGCAACGTGTCCACGCTAATATCAGCAGTGTGAAAGATGGACCGAAGCACACGGTCAAAAGTGTGGCTTTATTATGCAAAAGACAGCGACGACACGGCCAAGTGCAGGAAATGTGGGAAACCTGCAAGGCAGGTTGCACGTCAAATCTCACCGAACATCTAAGGCTGCACGGCATCCATTTAAAACAATGTACCGTGTTTGATGTGTTGCGGTCTCCGAGTGCGAGCGTGTCCGCCAGCGCGAGCTGTTGTGTGCATGCATCTTACAAGCAACAAGCAGCTCAAAATGTTATTATTATTGTTAAAAGAATAGAGATGTTTTTGTTCTCTAAACATTTGACCTTTTTTTTTGATATTGGAACCGAAACTCTGAACCGCTAAGAACCGGAATCGATAAGCAGAACCGGAACCGGAACCGGAATCGATAAAATTCAAACGATACCCAACCCTAGTCAGCACTGGAGACTGGGATGTGAGGAAGTCTCTCGGCTGCCCTCTTGCATTGTTGGGATGCTTCTCAAGGGACAGTGATGCTAGAGGACACAGCAGAGATGTTGAGTTGGGTTGGCAGACGGGAAAGAAGGTTGGCAAAGCCCGGGCGGTATTTTACTTCAAAATTTAACAACTCTGAGGCCCAGCGTTGTTCCACAGCTCCACAGCCCTTATCTGTGAACACGAGGAACTTGGCTCAGAGTAGATACTCTCTAAACTTGTCTGTCACTGCCCATTTCAGTTGTAGCTTCCTTGAGCTGCAATTGGCCATGTTCCTCTCCGTAGGCCTCTGCTGCCAAAAGCAATGGTTTTACACTGTCCGTCCTGAGATAGGACCGGCCTGCATTGCTTGCATCAAGTCATTCAACCAAGATGAATGGCTTGGATAACTTTGCGTACCCCAGGACAGGGGTGCTGACAAGGAGACATTTTAGGGTTTGAAACCCTTGCTCGCATTCTTCACTCAATTGGTCGCCCAATGCTCCCTTTCCAAAAGCCTTTGCCTTCTTTCGGCTACCCTGAACTGCTGCGACTAGTTGATGCAATGGGGCTGCATGTTTAGCAAACCCCTGGATGAAGCAAACCCCAAGAAGGCTGGTCGGGTTGGCTGCGATCCATGCAGACTGGTCCGATAAGTTCTGGTGTCGGGTTTGTAATAACAATATTATAGCTGTGTAACAATCTTTTAGTAATACCCAAACAATGACTAGATTATAACTATGTAATTAGACAATACCACCCTCAGGGGCTTTGAGGGGCACTTGAGGGGCCCTCAAGTGGATTAAGGCTAAATTCCCCGCTGGAACAGAGCGTGAGTAAGATGTCCCCTCCCCCTTATATCACCTTCCTGCTTGCTGTCACTGGGTCTTGGTGCTACACCTGTTACACCTTGATTTCTATGGTCACGACCGGATATTTGTGCACAACCCTATGAACACACTTAATTTCCACGATGCCTCCAACAGAGCCCCGGGTCTAAGTGACCCTGTGGTCAGAGTGTCCCTGTGGACCAGGTCCACAGGAACTGAAGGTTCCAGGTCCAGGAAGGGCCGGACAGGCCCTGGAGGAATAGTGCCGGGTGGGGAGTGTATGGTGTGTATCACGTCCCCTTCACACCACCAAGAAGATGTAACGCTAACATAGCATTAAAGTACTTATCTTGAGAATTTTCATGTAAATAAATGTCTGTTAAGGTGCTATCTATCACCGAATGAGCCCTTGCATTTGCAGTATTATGAATGTTACGAACTCAGTGTCGCAATATTCCCAGGAAAAATCACAATCACAGTTAGTGATGCGTTTTCCATCACCAAGCAGTGGTTGTTATGCCAGAGCGGGTAGGCGGCGCTAACGCAAGAGACTCTTCAACTCACTTGTGTGTGAAGTGGCGTACAGATTTTTTCCAGTCTCCCAACCAGTCAACCAACAGCCAACTGACTGATGTCACACAGGCAACACTGTTTGGATCTCTGGGACATCTATTGACATCCTTACTGTACCAACAGCGATATATTGTTGTTTCATCTTCTGACAAATGTACTTACTGTAAGTCGCTTTGGACAAAAGTGTCTGCTAAATTCCCTAAATAATAATAATAATAATAAATGAAACTTATATAGCACTTTTCAAGGACTCAAAGTCGCTTTACACTGAGGAGAGATGGTGGTGGAACAGACAACAGTCAAACAGCAGAAACAACACTGAAGAAACAACACAGCAGAAACACTGCTGGATACAGGATAGGATAGGGGAGGGCTAAGAGAAGGCAGTAAAGAAGAGATGGGTCTTGAGGCGGGATTGGAAGATTGCAAGGGACTCTGAATCTCTGATGTCTTGAGGGAGGGAGTTCCAGAGTCTGGGAGCTGCCCTGGAGAAATGTAAATGTAAGTGAGGTCCAAAAACACACCTGCAATTATCGCTTATGGTCATAGGTGCGGAGAGAACAAAGCGGAAATCTTCGAGATTGCCACTTTAACAAATTAGTTTTGTATGAATTAGTTACTGCGTAATCCATTTATTTTTGGCTAGTTAAACAAAATGAGAGTTTTTCAAAGTAGCATTACCGTTAAATTACTTTCGCAGCCCTGTGTGTTTGGCAGTACATTAACTTAACAGTGTTGTTGTCAAGCCCTCCACTTCCACCTCCTAGCGGCAGCTAGCCTTCCTTTTCCCTGTCTTGTCTGTCTTATCTTTGTGTTGTATGTGTTTGTGGGTGTGTCAGCAGTTTCCAGCTCCTCCCTGATGACATCATCCACTTCTCCCTCCTGATCTGCTCTCACACACCTGTGGTTCATCAAGTCATCACCCATCCAGTATTTAAACCCCGGCTTTCCACCCACTCATCACCAGATCGTTTTTCATTTTAACCCAGTTAGTTTGGTTCTATTAACTAACTAACTAACTAACTAACTATTATTCTATAGTTTGGTGTATTCTGATACAGTACAGTACAGTACTTTGTAGTGTTATTTTCACATTGGATTAATCCTCTTTTTACCTGTTCAGATCCACACTCCAATACCCACCTGCCTACCTACCCGTCTACCTGCTGACTCACCTGCCTGTCTACCTGTCCCACCAGGCCCACCTGCCCTCGTTGCTTGTCTACCTGTCTGCCTATTCCGCCCAGCCCTTGTCTGCCTGCAAGCCTGTTCTGCCAGGTTACCTACCCTGCCTGCCTCCCTGTTAACCCACCCTGCCTGTTTACCTGCCCTCTTGTTTTGCCATCCTCCTTTCCCTTACTCCGTCATTAAAACCCTGTTCATTTATATCAAGCCTCGTGTCTGTGACCATCACTGAGACCATCCACCAGGCCCTCGCTAGTCAGGGCGCCCTTCTGGGCCAACATTCCCAGGCCCTTAGAGACATCGCCAGCACAGGGGAGGCGTTTCGCCATGCCTGTGTTAGCCAAGATGTTCGGTTGGGGCAACACAAGCCCTGAAGGACATGGCGGCTAGCTTAGTGGACTTAGTCACCACTCTTAGGAGCTTCCGCAACCCTCCTACGCCACAAGTTCCTAGTCTAGCCCCTAGTCCAGCCTCTAGTTCCCCTCTCCCAGTACGTGAACCTTTTGTACCAGCGCCGAGCGTTATGACGGCGACTTGGGTGCCTGTAGAGCCTTTTTAGTTCAATGTTCCTTAGTTTTTGAACAGCAGTCCCTCACATACTCCTCCGATTGGTCCTGGATTGCTTACCTGCTCGGATCCCTTAAGGGAGCTGCACTAGCCTGGGCTTCAGCAGTATGGGAGATGCAGTCAGTGATCTGCTCCTTATACATCAACTTCACCCAGGACATGCAGAAAGTTTTCGACCACCCCATCCGCAGCAAGGAAGCAGCCCGGCGTCTTCTCTCCCTTCGCCAGGGTGCCCACAGTGTGGCTGTCTTTGCCATTGAGTTCTGGACTCCCGCGGCGGACAGTGGCTGGAACAACGTGGCCCTCCAGGGAGTGTTCCGTAACTCATCCTTGATGAATGATTCCATCAAGGATGAGTTGGCTTCCCGGGGGGAATCACCAGACCTCAACCAGCTCATCACGCTAGCCATCTGGGTTAGCCAGACTGCAGCCATTCGCTTCCCTCATTTTTGACCTACCACACACCATCTCCTAGTGGCTCCGAGTCCCGCTGAGCTCCCCCAGGTAGCTCTGAGGTGAAGGTAGCTCCTAGAAGGTGGACACCTTCTAGATAGCTGTCCTGCCCGTCCAGTAAAAGCGCCGGCTCGTCAGTAAGGGGAGATACTGGCCAGCCGAACAGCTTTTAACTCCCCTGTACGTCCCCAGCTCAATGCCACCCTCTTGTGGCGCACCCAGGCTCTGCCCGTCCTGGCTCTCATTGACTCCAGAGCCGACAAGAGCTTAATTGATCGGGAGGTGGCAGAGCAGCTGGATATTTTAAGCCCCTGGATTCTCCAGGCCGCCAACGCCAAAGCCCTAAATGGGATGCCTCTGGCGTGCATTGAACGCAAGACGGTGCCTCTAACCCTATTACTTTCAAGTAACCACCAGGAGACCATCAGTCTTCACATTTTAGATGGTCCCAAATCTCCGCTGGTGCTCGGGTTTCCCTGGCTGCAGACCCACAATCCACAGATGGATTGGGCCACGAGTCAGGTCACTTCATGGAGCACCCACTGTCATTCCCACTGCCTGCTCTCTGCTCCTTCCCCTGCTAGCTCCGAACCACTATTCCCGCCAGAGTCTATTGACTTGTCCTCTGTCCCGGAGGTCTATCATGACCTGGAAACAGTTTTTAGTAATCATCAGGCTTCGTCCCTATCTCCTCACCGCCTTTATGATTGTGCCATCGATCTCCTGCCTGGTGATTCCCTTCCCAGTGGGCGCCTGTACAACCTCTCCAGACCTGAGTGTGAGGCAATGGAGAGATGCATTAAGGACTCCCTGGATGCTGGAATCATCCGGCCTTCCTCTTCTCCAGTGGGCGCAGGTTTTTTCTTTGTTGGGAAGAAGGATGGAACCCTACGTCCATGCACAGATTTTCGGGGCATGAACAACATCACTATTAAGAACAAGTACCCTCTGCCATTGATCAGCTCCGCTTTCGCTCCCCTCCTTGGCATGACCATTTTCTCAAAACTTGACCTACGCAACGCCTACCACCTCGTCCACATCCGGGGATGAATGTAAAACGGCCTTCAACACCCCTTTAGGTCACTTTGAGTATCTGGTAATGCCGTTCGGTCTAACTAACGCCCCCGCTGTTTTCCAAGCCTTAGTTAACGACGTGCTCAGGGACATGCTTAACCGTTTTGTTTTCGTCTACCTGGACGATTTTCTCCCAAAACCCTGTTGAGCATGAACTGCATGTCCACCAGGTACTCCAGCAACTCTTGGAGATCAGGCTCTTTGTAAAGGCGGAAAAGTGTGAGTTCCACGTCACCAGTGTATCCTTCCTTGGATACGTTATCACCCAGGGCCAAGTACAAATGGACCCTGCCAAAGTCTCTGCGGTGAGAGAGTGGCCAGCACCGACCAACCACAAGCAATTGCAGCGATTCTTAGGTTTCACCAATTTTTACCGCTGATTCATCCGCAACTACAGCCGCATTGCAGCACCACTCACAGCCCTCACCTCCATCTCCACTCCATTCAGCTGGACCCCCGTGGCAGAAACCGCTTTCACAGAACTCTAACACCCGTGCATATCTGCTCCTGTCCTCGCCCAACCAGATACAGCCCTGCAATTCATTGTGGAGGTAGACGCCTCAAATACAGGGGTGGGAGTGGTATTGTTGTAGCGGTCCCAGTCTGACAACAAGCTCCATCCATGCACCTTCTTCTCACGGAGGCTTTCCCCTCCTGAGAGAAAGCGGGAGCTTCTCGCAGTCAAGTTAGCATTAGAGGAGTGGCGCCATTGGTTAGAGGGAGCTGGTCAGCCCTTTGTCGTGTGTACTGACCACCGAAATCTCACCTACCTTTTTTTTTTCGGGAGGTTAAATTTTACTTTGACATACCGGCCTGGGTCCCGCAATGTCAATGCTGATGTTCTCGGGTCTACACTGCAGAGGAGGAGGATCCTAATCCGGCCCCCATTCTTCCGTCCACCTGTTTCGTCGCCACTGCCACGTGGGAAATTGAGTCCTTGGTCAGACAGGCCCAGGCTCAACATCCTGACCCTGGTAACGGTCCACCTAATCACCTGTTCGTTCCCAATGCGGTTCGCTCCCAGGTCCTTCAGTGGGCGCAGGCCTGTGCCTGTCTACCTGTCCCACCCGGCCTACCTGTCCTAGCCTGCCTGTCTACCTGTCCTGCCAAGCCTACCTGCCGTCGTCTGCTTGTCCCGCCCGGCCTACCTGCCCATGTCTGCCTGCAAGCCTGTTTTGCCAGGTTACCTACCCTGCCTGCCTCCCTGTCAACCTACCCTGCCTGCTCACTTGTTTTGCCATCCTCCTTTCCCTTACTCCATCAGACACCATGCTAAGTGGCTCACCAGTGCTAATCTTAATGTGTGTTTTACGAGTCTAGATAGGAGCCAGTTTTCCTCTTACATTGCTGGTAGTGGACCAGGTAGAGAAACGTGATTTGTAAAGTGATTTCATGTGCCGGTTGGCACCTTCAGCAAGATGATATGGTTAAACATAAGTAGAACTAAACCTTCTGCAAAATAACTGATAATTTGTCAGCTGTTTGGTGGCTAGAAACACCCTTTCTTATACTCAAATACATTGAGCATGATTCACCTTATAAAAGTTGGGATTGCTGCAGGGCTGTTCTGTTGAAATGCATGAGATTGTTATACTTACATTTTTTCTTTTGATTTTTGTAATTATGGACAAGCAATGTTAGTCTGAATACCTGTATTAAGAGGTTTTTTTTTTTTATAGAAAGTTTTGTCACGCCTCAAAGCAGAAGTGGAAGCGTTTTCCTGCTCAGCTAGAGAGTGCAAGAGTGCCATTCAAATGTCTTCTGATTCAGTGTACTGTATTGTTAAAGTAGTAGTTGAAAGTGAACAGCCACTGAGAACCAATGAATTGTTTGCCTGCATGCTCCCCAAGATATAATTACACAAACAAAGGCAAGGCAAGCTTTCAATATTAAAATGACATTGGTTAGTCAGTATATGTTAATAAGATAGTTGAATTAGACAATGCAAGTATATAAAAAGGCATACAAGAAATACATAAAATAAGAATTTAACTTCTAGTTTCAAAAGTAGCTGCCTTTTAGTTTGAGGGCATTCCATCCATCCAGTTCACAATGTCTTACATACAGGAAAAACCCTGCCATACCATCATGTCTATGAATGGAAGCAAAATTTGTGGCATAGTGAATTTTATCAATGTGTCCCTTGGATAAAAATCAAAACGACAAATTGTGGAACAGGTAGAATGGCAAATTGCTGTGAATCTGATGGCAACGCATAGTGCTAGTTCTTAATAATCAGTCTTTTTAAACTTTTTAGATATAAGCTAGCTGACTTTATTTTCCCTTTATTCCTTTTAACGTTACATGAAATTCATCAGTTTTTCTACTTTTTTTTTCCAGATTTGTCCATTATGTGCTATCGTCCGGTGATGGTAAGTAACATTTTAGATAAGTTAATATTCGAAATTAGTCTTTGTTTACACACGTCAAAATAGTTTTTGCTTGCACACCTCAGCGACTCCACACAGTCCAGTGGCTTCAAAGTTTCGCTGTTTTTACAGATACCATCATGATCAGTGAAGTGAGCCTGGATGAATTCTTGAATTCTGGTAAACCATCAGTCACGCACCATTGTAAAAACACAAGGAAAGTAGATGTGTCAGTGACTTTTGGAGATGCATGTCATTGTTCTATCGATTGAAAATAATCTCTCACTTTCTGGAAAGCTACCTTTTGGGCATCTCCAGAGGTCACAGCAATCAAGGGCTGACTTTTGTTGGTCAGCTTAGTTGAGTTTTGTTTCTCACCTAACTGGTGTGGTATCTAGGGAGCACTGTTTTTTGGTTGATTAATGAAAGTTGGTCATTGAAGGCATCAGAGTTTATGGTGAGACAGGAACTGAGGTGGATGCAGATGTCTGAAGAAGTAGTACAGCAACCCAACGCTGGTGTATTTACTATCAGATTTGGCAACGGTAAACTTGTTCTCTCTTGATTACCATTTCTTTCAGCATAGTCCATGGAATGTTGCCTAAGACTCAGTTACAATTTTAGTTCGTGAAAAAACAACAAATGGTAGGTGTTTATTCATAAAAGATTTTCTGTCTCCCTTCTCTCTCCTGAACTACACTTAGGTTCAACTTTGTCACCAACGTGTGTTCCAGAGCCTGTGGCTCTGATGATAGTCATCCTGGATGAGGATTACAGACCTTCCAGAAAACAGCAGAAGGTGGATAAAGATGGCAAACATGTTTTTTTAAGGTGTATTTTACTGTTCAAGATTATTATTTTTTTTTAGTGAATATTGTCTTCTACTCTGTCCTTTCACAGTTGGTTGAATCTGCATTAAACAAGAACCCTGGTGGAGACCGTATTGTCAAGGAATACAACCGGACAAAAGGTCAGACTGACCCACTGCAGACATGACTGAAACTCATGGGTAATTCGGATGTCTTTTTTTCAAGCAGAATTTTTCATCCATGCTTGTGTGGAAAACATCAAAATGTATTAAGTTATTATTATTCATGGTTTATTTGATAGGGACAGATACAATATACATAGACAAACTGAGAACAGCTATCCGATGCAAGTTTCATAGTGCTTATAGTGGATGCCATTTTGCAACAGCTGTCCCGCTTTTGTGAAAATACCAGATCAAAACAGTAAGGTAAAAAAGAAAGTAAACTGAGTAGAGCAAGATACAATAGAGCACACAGTGAAAGGGAAACTGAAAGGTAACCCGCCAGTTGTCATTAAAACGACAGCCTGGCATGTTGCTAAAGCGACATGCTCTGGTAGCTGATGAGCAGGTACAATAGTTAGCTAGCTTCCTTCAAGCAGATGGTCGCCCTCATTACGCGGAGCAGAGTGGAATGGGAAATGGCCCCTTTTCATTTCAGCGTCCATGTAAGTCAATCTAGCTCCGGTCCAGTCAAATATGATGACGGGATCATTTAATTTAAAATATTTTAAGATTTTTGGCTTGCATGAGTGATTGTGTAGGTGAAACACCAGAATATGTTTTTCAATATTTTTCAAGGAGTATGTTTCTATGAATGAATTCAAGCATATTCCTAACCTTGAAAATGTACCGCATTAAATTAAGCATTTTCCAAACTTTCAAGACTTTTTACGAACCCTGTACAATTGAGAGCTAATTATTCCTACTATAGGTCATACTGAACAAAGAAAGAAGCAAAGGCCACCAACACAAGTAATTTGATCAGACCAGTGTGCCCAAATGTAATTTATTAATTTAATTTTCAAAACTTTAAATTAGATTGCATATGCAAATAAAATGGTAGCATTTTAGAGACCCGATGCACGATTCATACTATGAAAATAGTGAATTGTTATTTCCAAATATACCAGTGTCCAAAGCATTTAGTAATGCAAGTTATCCTGCATTACATTTATCCAACTTCATAATTTTAACCAACTGCTGCTGTTTTCATAACTAATGATCCAATTTTAAAGGAACATTTCTATGATAGTGAACATGGCAATGGTTACTTAGCATGGAGGCTCAAAACCATCCAGAGGAAGAGTGCTTCATCAGAGAGCAGAGGGTCATCAGGTCAGCTGACTGGTGGAGGGCCGACAGCTAGAAGAGATGCTTAATTTAGTCCTAAGATGACCCTGAATGAAGAGCAATGCAGGGAGGCCATGTCCTTCATGAAGGATTCCTCTGACACTCACTCTGCCACTATCAAACAGAAGATGAAGATGACATTTGAATATCGTCGCAATATGGTCCTTGACAAAGAGAAATCTTGACTGACGTCTTGAATGAATTTCCGCGCTTCAAAGACATCAAAGGCCTGGTAATTTTACAGAAAAATGTGCCATATGCAGTATGTGGGCCAAACAAATGTAAAAAACGGAAACACTTTTGTCCCCTATTGGGAAAGACGATATAACAATATGCATAACTGTCTCCACTACCCTACACATTTGGTGGCCTCTCCCCACCGTTTCCTTGTGTTGCTGTACCTGATTCTATCTACAGTCTGGACGCTGTTCACTTCCCATTCAACTCCAACCAATATCAAAATCAAACAGAGATTCCAAACTTGTAGGAATGTAAATTCATAGAGATTTGTGTATGACCATGACTTAATGAAGCATTAAAAGGCTACTGTTTTTATTTTATCGTCGTTTCAAATATTGAGCCAATTTTAATCAGTTGGTGCATTCAAGAAGTCAAAGACGCATGCCTAATAAGGCAAGGCGAAGCTACAATTTCTCAAACACAAATCTACATGCATTACATAATTACATAAACGTAGGAATTTCTTAGCACCTGAATGGGAGGTGAATTTCATATGTATAGGTAAATTAATAACATGTCTGTTGTAGCGATAGGACTGCACACACATTTCATAAGGGGGAAGGTGACTGAGGATGAGCCAGACTTGCACTGACTTTAGAGTATTCCTGTTTATACATTTAAAGAACGACAGACAGACTTTTATATAGGACAACCTAACTGTGAATCCATAACAAACTTGATTCATTTGTGCAACAGAAATCTCATTAGATACATTAGACTACACAGAGAATACATTTGATTGTATGTGTGTGTGTGTGTGTGTGTGTGTGTGTCTGTCTACATACACATCCAAGTGTGCTTTTGTGTTCTCTCTACTCATGGTTTACTGGGAAAAAGATTACATTCCAGGGATATATTTTGACTTTCAATTCCCCCTGCTGGCCACAACGGGAATTACATATCCTCAATCCACATGATTGAACACAAAATGGCTGACCTTGTATAACAATACTTTAATTGTGTGTTTTCTGTTTGTGCTAATATAGATGCAATGTAAGCCATCACATATTTCAGAAAAAAATATTTCATTTTTAATATTTTATTATTTAGGATTCAACTTTGCTTTGATCATTGACAAATGCCTTAAAAAGCAGCTTTGAAAATCTGGCCTAAATTGAATTTTGTTTTACTATAATTAACTCTTAACTTAAAGTGGCACACATTTTGGTGACTGCTTGTACTGTTGCAAATATTCCTTAAGGTGACCAGACGGACAGTCCCCGTTTCTGGTGGCCTGTCCCCGGCTGGAGCTGTCCCCGGAAATGTCCCCATTTAAAAATAGGATTTTTAAAATATATTAGATTTTGAATTGGCAAAGGTTCTTGCTTCCCTATTTGAGTAGCCTACTTTGGCTTGTTTTTGGGTGGTTTACCCAAAACACATCATAGCAAACCATTGAGTATGTGCTGCCCAATCTTTTACTACAGTACTACATGTATCATGATAAGAATAGGCTAAATGTAAATATGTCCCTTTTTTCATTTCAGAAATATTAACATCAGATAATTTGTTGATATGGGCCTATGGACCGCCAAACTACAAATGTCCACGTTCCATATCCAGTAGTAAAAGCAAAGATCCTTATGCTTTAGGGAATGTTTATGAAATACGGTAGGCCTATGTGACAGGAGCAAACAAAGGATTTAAAAGGTTGTGTGATTGAATGTTAATATTGTATTACATAGACATAAACTGCCTTTTCATACGAGTTTCAGAACAATGGTTCAGACTATTATTAGTTAGGCTCCTCCCTCCGAGTGGCCTCCCTTCCCCCATACTTCGCTTCACTTTAACGAGAGAAAAAAAAAATCCACCCTCCTGTACAATGTGACTTCACTTCGGCTTCCTGCTGATCCGTTGCTCGACCGTCGACGTTGGTGTCTCACGTGTCTTAGGCAAGTGGTCTCTAAACGTCTACTTGTGCTACACCCACCAAGTTCGCCCTGGTAAATAGACAGAGCGCGTCCCTACAGTGACACTACTTACCCGTAATCAAACAAGTTCAACACCGAGAGACCGTTTGATGACTCATGTAGACTACCGCGGAAAAGGGGTTTCAGTGTGACAGTTGGACCACATCCCCGTTTGGTGCTCTAATGCAGACTCTTCCAACCCCCTCCGCTGGCTGACGGCGGTTTTTTTTCTTTTTCCTTTTTTTCTTTTCTTTCCCCTCCACTAAAGAGGAGGAGTCTCGAACTGTGGCAGACCGAGAGTGGCAAAGAGGCAGTCTTTGAAGGCACGCTTGACACGGTTTTTTGTTTTGGTACCTCTTTGCTAGTCTCGCCGGCGAACGCCGAAAGTAGACCGCCCGTACAGGAGCACCGCGTCCAGTCGTCTGCCAGCGGAACGGTCGGTCTGCATGTAGCGCACGAGCGGCGGATTTCAGTCAATGCAGCGGTAGAAATTCGCGGGAACGTTGCCGGGTAACGAGGAATCGGTGAGTAACCCTTACAGTTCATGCTCTAGCAACACTTGGTCGTTATCTTCAGCACAGGGGCACGGTGTTACACATGACGAATGCATACATATTCATTTACGTCCGCTTTTAAATGCCCCTGATCTCGAAATCGTGAGCTTTATCCTGGTTTTGCGACTAGAGTGACCCCTGCAGGTAAGCGTTAGAAGCAGTATTCACGCAAAGGAAGCTAATGTTCGGAGTAGCGTAGTTGTTATTCAGCACCTAGCATACGATATTATTGTTTTAATATATGTAATAAATGAGTTGTGATGTGTTTGTTGGTGAAGTTTTTTATAAACAATGGCCATTGTTTTCAGAACAATTATAGCTGATATATTTGTATTTTATCTGTTATCTACCCGGGCGTAAAACCTGTGCGTGTATTAAATCAAATGTAAACAGACAAGTTGCACACAAATTTCTACATACATCAACACCCACACACAACAACATTGGTGAATACTTAGTGAAGCACAGAAATTATTTAGAATTTAGTTCATCAATGCATTATTTTTTGTTGCGTTCTTACATTTCCGCTAATTGTAAAATTCTTCTTATTAAATGTAGTTACATTTAGATCACCATAGTTAAAACTCTTAAATATAAAAAGT
>OMNR01038681.1:0-10017 GCA_900303205.1 Mora moro
TGAATGCGTGCGTGTCATACATGTGAATGGCTGTGTGCAGGTGCAATACACGGCCTATGGAGAGGTGTACTTTGACTCCAACCCAGACTTTGTGCTGGTGATCGGTTTCCACGGAGGCTTGTACGACCCACTGACTCGCCTGCTGCACTTCGGAGACAGAGACTATGACATCCCTGCCGGGAGGTAGGTCCTGCGCTCACCGTTCACACACTTAGGGCGTCGATCGTTTCAAACCTTTCAAAAATGGACTTCAGCATTCGGTACACTGGTTTGATTTAGCCTTCCGTGTTTTGGTTTCCTCAGTGGGGACAGGAGATAAGCTAACGGTCCAGATGTCAGCTGTGACACTGTGGGACATGGGGGTCATACCTCACAACACCTTCAGTGGAGGGAGTGTATTACAGCGTTTTGTTTGGTGTAGTTTAGCTTTTTTTCAAGATATACCTCACAATAACAAATAACACAATAAAAAACATGGGATAAACAGCTGGGCCTGAATTTGAGATGGTAATGCACATGTCAAAGTATGATGCTGGAATCTAACCCATAATTAAAAACAATAATTAAAAGATGGATGTCCGTCAGCGTGACATGTATTGGTCACATAAACAAGCCGACACATGTTAGATGTCCGCCTGTGACGCTCATCTGCATAAACAACCTGTATGCCGGACCGTTATTATCTATTATTAATCCAATGACGAGGAGGACCGCTATGCATCCTGGGATATCACAGTAAACAGAGAGAGAACATCGTGTGTTCAGGTGGACCACCCCAGACATCGGCACGTGGACCCGCGTGGGCAAAGATCCGCAGCCGTTCAACCTGTACATGTTCAGGAACAACAACCCTGTGAGCAAGGTCCACCAGGTGAAGGAGTACGTCACAGGTAAATATACATCTGCTGTCACTTAAGAAGCGTCATTTACATTTAGTCATTCAGCAGACGAGGCTTTTAGCCAAAGTTACTTTCAAGTGAGGCTGCAAATAATGAAAGCATACAATTGGACTTGGAGTAGCTCCATGCAAAGATGTGTAGTGTTGCACAACCCGGTCACAAGTGGAGCGGGAGAGTGCAGAGTGGCTGTAGGAATCAGACATGCAAGGTTAGTGCTTACTTTGTTTTGTGGAAGTGCAAACAGTTACACTAGATATCACATCTCAGGTGCTTCCTAAATTCCACAACAACTGCTCAACAAAGGCATTCTCCACATAATTCTTTTTACTTCTACAGTAAAATAAATTCTTATTCTTTAATTCTCCAGTTACTGCTCCTTTTCAATACATGTTTGACAAATAATGCAATTGCCTGTCAAATGTTTATGAACCTGAAGCTAGAATATTTTTGCATCTTCTTCACAATCCTGGTAATTGTGTTTTCATAATCATGCCCTCCAACTTTAAGTTTGCTTTGAATTTCTGGTTGGGATCGTGGTGCGCTTCAGCCCCAAACAGGCTGGGAGCCGCTGTTGTAGTCTACTAGTGCTGGATCACGACTAATCAGCTATCTAATCAGCCCACTAATCAGCCCACTGAACTCTCACTTCATTCCCCTCTTCCTAGATGTGAACATCTGGCTGGTGACGTTCGGCTTCCACCTCCACAACGCCATCCCAGGGTTCCCCATCCCCAAGTTTGACCTGACACAGCCCTCACTGGAGATGAAGAAGAGCCAGCTGTGGGATGACCTACCTGTATGTATTCTCTTCCTCACATGAGTTTCGTGGCGTTACGACAACATTGTTCTGTTGTAACATCACGTTATAGTGTGAGAGATTGTTGTCGTTGGATTGCATATTTTGCTGTTCCCCTTCACAGATTAGTGAGTTCCTTAAGGGGTCCTGTTGAGGAGACTGTGAGCTAGATGTGTGCTCTAAAAGGCATTAAAACTCAATCAGATTGGGTAATGGACACCAGCACCCTCATTAGGATCTGAAGGGCTTTGGTCTGCTGGGATGTTGATCGGTTTATCTAATAATGATCACAACCATTTTGAGATATAAATCATATTGTCATATAAAGTAGATGAAGGTAAACTACATTTTTGTCAGAAATGTATACTTTTGTTCCAGGAAAATATATTTTGTAGCCATATAGTATGTAGTAATAGTTGGAGGAAGTGGGCAATCTTTTTCTCCACTTTTGTCCAGAGCACATCACAGATCATGAAAACAAAAAACACCTTGTCAGTAGGATGACAATGAGCATAGTTTTAATTACATGACTTTGTACTTTGTCTATAGTCAGATAGTCAGATTTAAGTCCAGTCATCATGTCAGGTTATTATTATTATTATACCAAGCATCTCATAGTGCAAGTATTTGGTGTTTGCACCTGTGGTCCCCCGTCTGTCATGTCATTGTACTTTTGCTTATGATGGAACAGTTTTGGACCCATACTTTTGTTGCAGCGTTGATCAAATGTTTGTCCTGCGGAACTTAAAATAGTTTTTCTAAAAAGCTATTTTACATCTTGTTCCATAGCAATTGATTTCCCTAATGAAACAAATGTCCCTGTCACCAGTTGATCTCAGCAGTGCAGCAGGAGGTGACCCGTCAGTCCCGGGCCTTCCTGTCGTTCGAGCGCATGCCAGAGATCCAGCTGAGCCGGCGGCGGGTGGACCGGGACAAACCCTGGCTGTGGTTCGCCACCGCCAAGTCCCTCATCGGCAAAGGGGTGATGCTGGCCGTGACCCAGGGCCGCGTGGTCACCAACGCCCTCAACATCGCCAACGAGGACTGCATCAAGGTGGCCGCCATCCTCAATAACGCCTTCTACCTGGAGGACCTGCACTTCACGGTGGAGGGCCGCGACACGCACTACTTCATCAAGACCAGCCTGCCGGAGAACGACCTCGGCACGCTGCGGCTCACCTCGGGCCGCAAGTCGCTGGAGAACGGCGTGAACGTCACCGTGTCCCAGTCCACCACGGTGGTGAACGGCCGGACGCGGCGCTTCGCTGACGTGGAGCTGCAGTACGGCGCGCTGGCGCTGCACGTGCGCTACGGGATGACGCTGGACGAGGAGAAGGCTCGCATCCTGGAGCAGGCCCGGCAGCGGGCGCTGGCCAGCGCCTGGTCCCGCGAGCAGCAGCACGTGAGGGACGGGGAGGAGGGCGTGCGGCTGTGGACCGAGGGGGAGAAACGCCAGCTGCTGAGCGGGGGCAAAGTGCTGGGTTACGACGGCTACTACGTCCTTTCTGTAGAGCAGTACCCGGAGCTGGCGGACAGCGCAAACAATATCCAGTTCCTACGGCAGAGTGAAATAGGGAAGAGGTAACACTGCTAGAGGACAACAACCGCCCAATGGCTCCCACTCTAGACTGCACAGAAGCCATGGTCTGTACAAACTTAAACAAAGGCTGTGAAAGAGACATTAACAGGCTGTAACGTAGCCTGAGAGGCTAGAACGGAGGCTAGAGCGGAGGCTAGAGCGGAGGCTAGAACGGAGGCTAGAGCGGAGGCTAGAACGGAGGCTAGAGCGGAGGCTAGAACGGAGGCTAGAGCGGAGCCGCTGAACGATTGCCAGTGTTCATTTTTTTTTTTTTAAAGAAAAAGTACAATGGTCGTATAACAATCATTACTGAAACTACCGTCGGCAAACGTTTTAAATGTTTGTCATTCAAAAACGGGAGCTGCCAAGGAAGTTTGGAAGTCCTCTGTGTCCTGCACCTTCCTTTACCCCTTTGACAACCCACACAGTTGGCCCTCAACCCCATCCACCCCCCTCTGGTAGACGGCTTCAGCCTCCTTCATACGCTGTGAGACAGCCACATATGGAATTTGACCCGGATATTCAACCCAGAAGGACCAACCCGTTTTAGTCCCCTACGTGATTCTGATGTCAGAGGTCGTATACTATGTTCTAAGCAAGGCGCAAGGTCTTAACCACTGTAGGTTTTCTGACGTCTGTGGGCTATGTATATCGCTAAATGGATGTACTGGGGGTTTTATTTTCACAGACAAATCTGTTCAAATATACTATGGAACTGCCGTGGACTCTCTTAAAGAGATAGACACACAAAAGACTTCTGTTTATAAAAATAAGCAAAGACTTTCTTTGTCTGTTAGGGTTATGTTTGTTTTTATATATACTTTATTGGATTGCTTTGGACAAAAAAAGGGAAACTTAAAAAAAAGAAAAGTTTACATGCGATAACCTATACCACTATTACTACTACTACTACTATTCCTACAGCACCTCTGGACTATTGACTATCATCTGAATAAGGACCAATACACTTTTTCCTGGTTGATTTTTCTTTTTTTTGCCATAAAGATATGTTGTCTATATTATGATTGGTCAAGTTTGATGAAAATAACCCCCATTCTCTCTTCCCAAGGCCTTTTAAATTCAGCTCATGTCAGCTGCAATGTAAACAATCAAGGTTCCTTTGACAAATGTGAGAGGAACAAACTTTGGGACCTGCGCTGGGACCAAGGCTGTTATACTATACTTTGTGGATGGATGTATTCTTGGACCAAGTGGCTTCACTAGTCCTGTAAAAAAAAACACAACCAGTAGAGCACCGGGCTCACATTAGCTCATGGGTGGCTATGTGCAAAAATGTGTAGACCATGTGCATTTATTGGCCTGATGATGTGTAGAGGTAGTAGTCTTGCTTGCCATAGAAACATGTTGTCATGGTAACAGAGCTTTTGGGAAGAATTGCTGCAAGGAGTTAACAATTGTTGCCTCGTTTGTTTTCCGCTGGTTTCTTGCAAATGAAAGCGCGTTGCCATCAGTGACTTTTACAGAATTGGTAATGGCTCAAAAACATACTTGGATGTTTTTCCTCATTGAGCGTGGGTCTCTGTACTCTAGAGGTTTTTGTTTGTTATTGTGTATGTGTGTGTACAAGGAAGTGACAGAATTTTAATGCATTTCAAAAGCAAAACGGGGAAACAGTAATAATGGAGTTGAAGTGTATGAAGGTGTTAAATGATACATTTTTTTTAAGTTGAAAATAATTCACTTATCCGTACATCAATATTAGTCTCAGAGAAAGTAATTCATGTACAGTGTTTCTACGTTAAAAATAAACTTTAAAAATACCGTGAGGTTTTCAAAGTGTTGTATTCTGTCTACTAATGGAGAAATCATATTACATCAAATATAAACCGAATCACCTCCCACCGCCAATTATGCCAGTTCTATTTAAGAGTGGGTCGGGGGATTTGAAAAAAGATACCGCCCAGATTATGTAACAGGTATTGTGATAATAATTCATTGCATTTATATAGTGCTTTTCAAGGCACTCAAAGTGTTTTACATAGATAGTGTGTGAGGTGGGGTTGTCACACCTCATCCTCAGCCGGTGTCTAACACCCACCTGGGTGACGCATGGCTGGCAATTGGTGCCAGAACATTCATGACACGCCGGCTGTCACAGTGGAGAGGTTTGAAACGGTCTAATTGGGGACCTGATGGCCACCATTGCCATGGGATCTTTAGTGACCACAGGTAGTCAGGACCACGGTTTACGGTGTCAACCGAAAGACGGGGCTCTTTGACAGGACAGAGTCCCCATCTCCATCATGGGGCATTGAGGCCACAGGGATGAGCACCCCCTACTGGCCCTCCAACACCTCCACCTCCATCTGATGGGCCAGGCCAGCCCTGCTTAGTTTCCAAAGCTAAGCCTTTTCTAATATTGCAGAAGAAATGTGTGTAAATGAATGAGGAAAGAACAAGGCTGTAATGTAAAATGGCCTATGTTGGCGCATAGGTCAGCTACAAATTCCCTCCATGTCTATCTTTGGCCGTCTTCTCCACAGTTAATTTGCTCTCAATGGTTCTTCGCCATTTTGTTTTGGGCCTCCCTCATTTCTGTTTTCCTGGGGTCCAACGCACTACTCTTGGAATGTATATTTTCTGCATTCTGAGCACATGCCCAATCCAGCTCCACCGGTATGGTGTGTCATTTATCTTGATGAGTTAAAGATTATTATTTGAGATATTACTTGAGATTCCAATTGTTGTCCATAGGACTGCAGTTTCTGTTTTTTCTTGTAGGTGTTTCATGTGTATGCGAGAGGAGGGCCAGGTCATCAGCAAAGTTGACGTCTTTCAGTGTGGAGAAAAGGCTCCATTGAATTCCTCTTGCCTGATCTGCTGTTGTTCTTCTCATGTCTATCGGGAGGTTGCAAAGTAGTGCTGACATTTCACATAATTGGCGGACACCAGATTGTAGTACACAGCATATGTTTCTGGTCCCTACAGTGCAGGAAAAGCTATTGCAGAACTGTTTGATGGTGATTACTAAGCAGGAGGGGATACCGTAACTTCTTAGGATCTTCCGTAGGCTGTCACGATGGATACTATCAAAAGCTTCCTGAAAACAAATGAAGCTGATGTCGTTGTCGTTGCCATTCGCTGCACTGCTCAATGCAGCGTATCAATGCAGTGACACATGAGTGAGTACGGTGGGTACTTTCAAATAACCAATTCAACATTGGAAAGTGGTTAAAAAGACCAGTGTAGTTTGGTCCCCAGCGATGCGCTGTGGTGACCGAGTGTGACCCCATGGCGACGTGTGTTCATACTTGGTTCATACAGAGTTCAGGGGGCACTTATCAAGCTAAGTCTACACATCCTTTGCCTCTGGAATCCTGCTTGTTGGCCTCAAATGTTATCTACAGCTGAGGTCAAGCATCATTGTATAATGATTTTGCTGACTATTTTGCTGGAGACAGATAGAAGTGTAAAGCTCATTTCCCGCTAAACTAATTACAACTCAGACTTAGATTAACCGTTTATTCTCCAACTTCAATACATTCCTAGCAGCATGGTAAATGGTAAATGGACTGCTTATATGCATGGCTAACAACAGAAAATGCATCGAAAATTCAACCCATCACTTCCACTTCAGCTCACCTGTGAAGCCTCTCCTTACGGAGTGGGGGGGGGGGTTATCTCTCATGTACTGTCGGATGGATGGTGAGGAAAAGCCAATTGCTTTCCCATCAAGGACATTGAACAAGACAGAGACTAATAATGCTCAATTACAACAAGAGGCACTGAGCATTGTTTTTGGAGTCAGAAAATTCCATCAGTACTTGTATGGAAGGAAGTTTACGCTCCTAACCGACCACCAAACTCTTACGATCATCTTCAACAACAGAACAGACAGAAAACCGCATGTTCGTGACCCAGAATTATTGTGTTCCTACTATGGAGGTCATGCTAGCCCAAAATACACAAGATCTCCTCCCTCTTACAATGGATGTCCTATGGAATAAACAACTGAGGGATTACTCAAAGTCCTCAAATAGAACATAACATCCACAATGTCTATTAACATGCATTAACATTAAACGATTAATGAACTAATCTTATTCTGTCCAGCCTACTTAGTTTTTTCGTCTTACAACAACTTTTTTTAGGGGAGGGTAGGCTAACTCGATCCCTGACCTTGTCCATGGGGATTATTCTGCCCCATTAACTTGGGTCAGTCACTAATCTAGCCTATAAATTCAGGCATGCATGCCGCTGCTCTCTTGCAGGATATTGGCGATCTGAAGGAACATTAGTCTTATTGTATTCTAATGCTGAACTTGTTGCAGGTGCTGATGCAAAGGAAGGTGTCTCAGTCCCTTTTGCAGTCACAACCGCAACTGGAACTTCTGTTTCAGATGTGGTTGAGTCACTTGTGTGGGTAGGTGAGTGCATCTGAAGAATCTCCAAGAGGCGACTCCACCAGCACTGATGGAGTCTGTAGGAGTTGATCAACGTCTTCTCCAGACACTATCAGCAGTTTGGATGGTATAGGATGCTGGTCCAGTTTGTGCAATAACAATGGCGGGTGAAAACTCTTTCTTAGGCCTGTTGTCCTTCACGCATAATGGGAGAATTTGAAATCTGAGAAACAGATTATATTTGACGTTGCACAATGTCCTTCACCGCTGAGGGCTTCAAGAGGTCACGGGTGGTGCGCAGGTCTCTCGCTAGCATCAGGCTAGCCAGAGATGTATTTGTGGTTGCATGTGGACTGTTGTGGTAGTTCAGCAGAAAGTTGTGCAGTCTCTGATGTAGTGTCCCTTGCCCTTGTTTTCAATGCATGTTTCATGTTCCATTTCTGCAAGACCATTTGTTGCGGGTTGGTAGGGAGCTGACTTAAAAGGGTAATGTGTGATTATTTGTTTAAAACATTAAAAAATTAACTACAATTATCAACAGAATGTGAAGAAAACAGTTTTGACGTTATGTCAAAGATGTCTATGTATTGTGTTGCAGAGATATTTACTTAAGTTAGCAGCTAGCCCAGCTAGCGCTGGCCCACACCGTCTCATAAGACCACTTTGTACCTCAAGAGCCGATCGCCATCACTGCATTATCTGTATTCTAACCTCTTATTCTAACTGAAAAATGTAATGCTGGCTCTAACTTACTGGATCACTTGAAGGAAAAAAACGGGATTGATGCCATAGCACAGATCCACTGTAAACAGTAAGCTTTACGCTATATTCAGTCAGGTGATGCATTTGGGGGGAGGAGGAAGGGGGAGGAGCCATGCATTTCCTTGTTTCTTACAATAGGGGTGGACACCACAACTTTCTGGTAATATGCTGCCCCCTATTTTGTGGAGGACTAATTTGACAGTTGGCCAAATCTTACACATTGCACCTTTAATGTGTTGCACTCCATTAGCTTGTAGAAATCATGTAGAAATGACTTGTAGAAGTAATTTCCTGTGAGTTGAGGTCCATGGTCAGAGACTAGCTGTGCAGGAGATCCAAAGCGACTAAACATTTCTCCTAGCTTAGTGGTTGATCTCATGATAGCCACCTCAGGCCATTTACTGTGTGCATCAACACCAATAAGGAACATTCTGTCCTCAAATGGTCCTGTGAAATCAATGTGCACATGATGCCATGGCTCCTATGTAGGGTGATCATTTTCAAATCCCCAAACCGGGACCAGTGTACCGCACATTCATGCATGCGCACATTTATCAGCTTATGCACACACCATAGGCGTTTTTCATCAAAGGTCCCCTCCTGAGCTGCCTCCCGCTGAAATAGGTGGCAATGGTTCTACCTCCCTCTTGTAGCCACTGCTTATGTTTGGCTTAATGTCTTAATGTGATCTTTTATGGCGGCGTTTCCACCCGGCGCAACCGAAGATGTACTCTTGCAGTATGATGTGCAGAAGGCAGCATTTTCATTGGTCTGGTTCTGGACTTTCCGTTCGGCATGACAGCTAACGGTTAGCGCACTGACAGATTCTGTCGGACAAGCGTCATAGGCTAGCAACAGCCTTGACAATGACATTCAGTGTTGAATTTAGAATTCATGCATTGTTTATGTGTTTTGATTGAGTTAGGTAATAATAAGTGGGACACAACATGATAGACATCTATGTATGTGCTGAAAAAAGTTGAATATTATTATTATTTTAATTGTGGTGAGAATTTGGTAGTGAATGTTGAAAACTGGGACATTTTAGTGTTTTACAGATATGTGTCAGGATAATCACCCTCCTTCCCCACAGCAAACACCCAGACTGGACAGACAGCTCCAACCTCCTCCTGAGGAAGGTTGGCTTCAGGTGTCACCAGCAGGTTGACCTTTGACGATGACGTCCATGACCGCAGATAACACAGGGTAATTTTGGCTCTCCTTACCTGTACAGCTGAAACAGGTGCTTTTTCTACCTCCCTGAAGTAGAATTTGTCCACAGTGTTTGACTCCAGCTTTGTGACAGGGAGTGGCAATCTGGATGATGGTGGTGAGAGTCTGCCTTGCGATGCATAATGTCATATGACAGCAAAGCCCACCTCTGCAGTCGGGATGCAGCGAGAGACGGTACTGCCGTGTGTGGACTGAGGATGATCGTAAGAGGTTGGTGGTCGGTTAGGAGCGTAAACTTCCTTCCATACAAGTACTGATGGAATTTTCTGACTCCAAAAGCAATGCTCAGTGCCTCTTGTTGTAATTTAGCATTATTAGTCTCTGTCTTGTTCAATGTCCTTGATGGGAAAGCAATCCCCTCCCCCCCCCCCCCCCCCCCCCCCC
>OMNR01038683.1:0-19262 GCA_900303205.1 Mora moro
CTGTGAAGTATGGTGGAGGGGGCATCATGGTTTGGGGCTGCTTTGCAGCCTCAGGGCCTGGACAGATTGCTATCATCGACGTAAAAATGAATTCCCAAGTTTATCAAAACATTTTGCAGGAGAACTTAAGGCCATCTGTCCACCAATTGAAGCTCAACAGAAGATGGGTGATGCAACAGGACAACGACCCAAAGCACAGAAGTAAAACAGAATGGCTTCAACAGAAGAAAATACGCCTTCTGGAGTGGCCCAGTCAGAGTCCTGACCTCAACCCGATTGAGATGCTGTGGCATGACCTCAAGAGAGTGATTCACACCAGACATCCCAAGAATATTGCTGAACTGAAACAGTTTTGTAAAGAGGAATGGTCCAAAATTCCTCCTGACCATTGTGCATGTCTGATATGCAACTACAGGAAACGTTTGGTTGAGGTTATTGCTGCCAATGGAGGGTCAACCAGTTATTAAATCCAAGGGTTCACATACTTTTTCCACCCTGCACTGTGAATGTTTATGTGGTGTGTTCAATAAAAACATGAAAACATATAATTGTTTGTGTGGCATTAGTTTAAGCAGACTGTGTTTGTCTATTGTTGTGACTTAGATGAAGATCAGAACACATTTTATGACCAATTTATGCAGAGATCCAGGTAATTCCGAAGGGTTCACATACTTTTTCTTGCAACTGTATATGAATTAAGCCCTAAATGTAAATGTAAGTCAAAGGATATTTGTAATGTAGTAAAAGTTATGGCCTTTATTATAAACTATAAACTTTTGAACTTTACAGATTCCAATGCAGATATGTGGATGTACTTTATTAGACTAACTAGTAGTAGTAACGAGAAGGGGACTACATTTGTGTCTGGAGGCTGGCGCGCGCGCGTGTGTGTGTGTGTGTGTGTAATAAGAACGAAGGCTGGCACCTTGTGGCTCGCGAGCGAAGCGCGGGACAAACCCGGGCGGACAGCGACGCGCCCGTGACGTAGGTTCCTGTGACGCAGAATTTTTTTTTAAACATCGTTCTCCTCAGTAATGGCGGCTTCGTTTCCATCTCCCCCTGCAAGCAACAATAACAAATGGTACTTCACCCGGCAGCAGATCGAAAACAGCCCATCCCGGCGTGCCGGACTCGATTGTGACAAGGAGTTGTCATACAGGCAACAGGCGGCGAACCTACTCCAGGACATGGGACAGCGACTCAATGTGTATCTTTTGTCGAAGGGACACTTGCGTCTCGGCTAGCCCAACATTAGCCTACCGAGTACCATACCGGTTTGGATGACTATCGCCAATGTGTGTTGTTAACACGCCGTCGGTGGATGCAGTTAAATAGTCGTGAGATCCGACGCATGGTTCGGCGTGCGTCGGGGTGACCGCCGGTGAAGTTGTGCGGTACTTAACGTTAGCATGCTACATACGAGCGGCCCTCCAGCTAACTATAAATGGATACGAGGGGCCTTTCCAGTTCAAGGCGGGTCTTAAGGACGTTAGCGGTAGCTCTTGTTTCCTGTGGTTTTAACAGCAATGTCAAACTATTGTGCCTGCGTGCATACAAACAAGAGCGAGAGTTTGCGTTGATTCCGGTGTTATGTTTCTTTTGGACACATTGTGAACCGTTTAATGAATTGCATTACTAGTTAAACTCAACATAAACAACCTTGGGAGCGTGCTTACACGGCAAGACTGGCGTCTTTATGTTTAAGTATCGTTTTGTTTACAAACGTGGGTCAAGTGTGATTATTGCTAGACATTTGTAACATTGCAAGCAAGCAAACAACAATCACTATTCACGCCTGCTTAGATTTGGCAAATCGAGCGATTAAAACTGAATCACTTAAATTGCATCTATTGCGTTATTTCCCTTAATGAAACGTGTGTCAGTTCACAGCTTACTATAAATACCGCCATTGTGTACATGCACCGATTCTACATGGTGCAGTCTTTCACCAGATTCCACAGAAATGTAAGTATGGTTGTTTATTTAGCCTTTTCAGTTCGTACTGCATAACTAATACTCTCTTTAAGGAGACGTCATATTTTAACTGTTAATTGTCTGCCATTTAATTTGGCCTCAATCAGGTTATTGCTCCAGCCACACTTTTCCTTGCTGCCAAGGTTGAAGAACAGCCCCGAAAACTGGAACATGTTATCAAAGTGACGCATGCCTGCCTAAATCCTCAGGACCCATCACCAGATGTGCGCAGTGATGTAAGTATTTGACAGTACAGAACAGGAAATGTTTTTTTTTTTTCTTCCAGAAATTACTTTGGAGGATGTTACCGATCCATTCAAGAACTTTAATTGACACTATTTTATCCTGAAGCACAGCGTTCAGGCAGTAGACTTTATGACAGCACATTCTGATGGCCAATGGTTGGATCTGTATTTCGAGCTTTTGGCTTTAATTGGATCTTAAATTTATTAACTAAACTCACCATTACTTTTCTCTTTCTAGAATGGATGATATGTAAAACACAAGCCCCTTTTTTGCTTGTTTTTGCCTAAACTGTGAGTGCATTGCTGTTCGCATTTCCTGTTCCTTACTCTAACCTTCACAGCCATTTTTGGGGAGTTTGCTTGTTTGTGTGACTGACATGTTGTTTTAAACAATGGGTGGTACTGAATGATTTCAGCCCATTGCGCCCATAAAGGGCAGCACTGTAAAGCACGATGCAGGATGAGAGATGAGGCGAGAGCGAGCAAGTTAAGAGAGAGTGCCTCCCAGTAAGTAACCTGCCTGTCCTCTCAACCTCAGGCTTACCTGCAACAAGCCCAAGACCTGGTCATTCTGGAGAGCATTATACTCCAGACCTTGGGTAAGTTGGGATGGAAGAATTGGGTCCCTTGATAACCCCTCTCCCCAAAACTGTGAGATGTGCTTACAAGGGCAGAATTAATGCATATGATCTCGTTCACAGAATATTAATATGCAGCCGCCAGCACTGGAAATACCATTCATGTACTCATGAGTACGAATTGGCTACTCAGTCATCTCACTCTTTACCGTGGCTACTGTTGTCATTTTTTAAAAAACTTTTCAGTACTGACATTTTTATATTTGTGTTTTTATATAGGAATGGGCATCATTAGTTAAGTAATAGAACGCAGCGGCACCCAAAAATCTATCTATGCCTGTTCGAACCGTGTGTAGGCATAATGGCAAATAAAAACTTGCTATATAACGCTTTAAAAAAATAAATAAAAATCAAGTACCGTCTTCAAAATGATAATTATTTTCCGACCATGAAATTGGTCAAGAAGGCTAAGTTTACCTGTGCATTGAAGCCCGCAAGTCTTGCTGGGATTATTTTGGAGACCCAGTGTCCATTACAGCCTTTTTCTTTTAGTGGAGCAGAGACTAATAATAGGTGATACAGTGAGTAGGCTGTTTCTACCAGTAGGATGAGCTACTGGTGCAAGCAAGGGAAGGAATATCACTTTTTGTGGTCATGTTAAAGTAAGTGCCGACAAATTAATTCAAAGACTGAACCTTGCAGCCCACTGATCTGAGAACTATATAAATGCCCATCCCTATATATATCAATTTTAATTTGTTATTCTTAAATAGTTTTTGATGTACGTTGTGATAATTTGCTTCATCATTGTATTTGGTCTTTACTACTTCTAGTGTTAACCTTTCTGTATTCCTCCCGATACACAGAGGCCGGGCAGTTAATGTTTGTCTATATTATTTAACATATTCAATATGATTTGTAAAAGTGCTTTCACATCTCTGCCAGATTCACTTGATGCAACCCAAGGTCAACAAATGAAAATGGGGGTAAAACAATTAAGTGCCAAACCCCATTACCCAGAAGTCCATACTGACTTTTCATATTTCTGCCCAGGACACCACCTGAGGAGCTCACGCGGTTTTATTTTTCCATTTCACACGCAGCAGTTAATTGGTTCTAGCGTACAGCAAAAGATCTTGTGTCTCGTGTTTGTTGACATTTTGTATTGATCAAATGCTGTTTTTTTTTTGTCTTTTCTTGTTTTCAGCTTTTGAAATCACCATTGACCACCCTCATACTCACGTTGTCAAGTGTACTCAGCTCGTTAGAGGTAAGCATCAACATACGCAAAATTACATTCCTCTCACTGAAATGAAAGACTAATCCGTTTCAATATGTCAGCATGCCTCTCTGGTTTTATCGTTACAGCGAGTAAGGATCTTGCCCAGACATCGTACTTTATGGCCACCAACAGGTATGATGCGTGTTCTCTGGGAAAATATGATGTCCTATCAATTTTGACCTGGTCTCGCACTACAACTGACCTATGTCTCGTCTGTCTTTCTTGTGCCCTATGGTCAACTTCCCTGGACCCAATGTGTCGTGTAGTCTGCACTTGACCACATTTTGCCTGCAGTACAGTCCACCTATTGTTGCCTGCGTGTGTATCCATCTGGCCTGCAAATGGTCCAACTGGGAGATCCCAGTCTCCACAGACAGCAAGCACTGGTGGGAGTACGTGGATCCCACCGTAACGCTGGAGTTGCTTGACGGTACGTGTTCCTACATAAGCCGCCATGCGTCAGCATTCCATGGATACAAGAGCCCCTGGAGAAGTGTTTGACACGTTGTTCTGACCTTTCCACTCTCGCCACAACTTTTGTTTTCCAGAACTAACACATGAGTTTCTGCAGATCTTGGAGAAGACTCCTAGCAGGTTAAAACGGATTCGTAACTGGAAAGTAAGTCACAAAGTAGTAGTAAGTAGTGCTTAAACTTATTTTGGAGAGGAGTTGGTCATTAATACGTCTGTCAGGGTGGCTGCAGTAATACTCATGGTTGTCTGGTGCTTTGCTCCAGGCTGGGGGTCAGACGGCAAAAGGAAAGTCCAAAGCCCAGGATGATGGTGATCCGACAGATGCAATGATGAGCATGATCTCCATGGCCTCCTCGGAGACAACCCTGGCGGGGCTCATGAGCCTCTCGGGCCCCTCCTCATCCATTGGAGAAAAGGATGGCGTCGAGATGGGCAGTGCCCAGCACTGGCATCCGGACATGAAGCATGGCTCCGAGGAGCCTTCGCAGCCACAACCCAACCATGAGGTCCACGCCCCGGCCAAGGTGTCCCTCAGCGAGTACCGCGCTAAGAACGCTGACGTGCTCGCTGCCCAGAAAAGGAAGCTGGAGAACATGGAGGCCAGCGTGAAGCGGGACTACGCAAATGCTGCCCAGGCTCTCATTGGTCAGCAGCAGCATCCGAGGAAAGACAAACAGCAGCAGCAGCAGCAGCAGCAGCAGCAGCAGCAGCAGCAGCAGCAGCAGCAGCAGCACCATCACCAGCAGCAGCCCAGCTCCCACTCGAGCTCTTCCTCCTCTTCAGATGTAAATAACCCTTCCCCCATCATTCTCAAAATCCCCCTTGAGAAGGAGAGGCACGAGCGCAGCTCCCTCAAGATGCGGCTCCCCCTGCCGGGGGGAGGAGGCAGCGGGCACAGCGGGAGCGGCGGCAGCAGCCGCAGTCAGGAGCAGGACATTAAGGTTAGGATCAGGGTGCCCGAGAAACAGAGGGGGAGTTCGGGAGAGGAGGGAAAGAGCCGGGACAAGCACAGGGAACGGTCCAATCACCATCACCACCACCATCACCACCACCACCACCACCACTCTTCCTCTGGCGGCGCCCCACTTTCCTCGTCATCCTCACACAAACACTCGTCCAGCACCGGTGGCACCGCCGGCGGCAGCAAAAAGATCCCCAGTGACTCCTCCCGGCTAAGCTCGTCCTCCTCCGCTTCTCGGAAGAGAACTCACACCCAGGACCCCGCCGCCACCGCCCCACACCCAACCGCTAAAATAAGCAAGTCGTCACGCAACGCCTACCAGCTGCCGTCTTTGTCTTCCTCCTCTGCGCATGCCCTCGGGCACGCGCCGGACATCCTCCCCTCCCTGGGCCTTCCCCTCCACCCGGGCAGCTACCCTCACACCAAGGGAGACAAGACGGACACAAACGGACACAACGCTGCCCCCGGGGGCCAGTCGAATGAGTACCAGGACACGTTTGAGATGCTGAACTCTCTGCTAAGCGCTCAGGGAGTTCAACCGGCGCAGCCGCCCATGTTTGACTACAGATCCCAATATGGGGAGTATCGCTACGGCGCTAACTCCAGGGGGAACAACTCTCGGCCCCCACCCCTTCCCTCAGAACCACCCCCTCCCTTGCCGCCGCTGCCCAAATAAATGGCTTCGTGGGTGTTCATTACGTACACTGTACTTGATATCCTAAAAAAAATCATATTGTTTTGTAACACATTTAATGAGATTCAGTCTCCCTTTTTAAACGTTTGTGATCACGCGTCACGTGTTTTCGGCTTATGGCGGATGAAATGTACTTCTTTGGATGATTTGCAACATTTGTAACTATACCGACACATCAGTATAGTTTGTAGAAAATTTTAAAAAAAACTGAAAAAAAATCTCCAAATTGGGGGAACTATTAAAGACACTCGGAGCAGCGAGATATTTATGGGAAGACGTGTAAATACTATTTTTGATGTTACATTTTGTATGACCTCAACTCCAATGAAATGTGATGGTGGGGGGGTGGCTTTGTGGCCGTCACTGTATAAAAAAAAAAATTCAAAAAAAGTCGGGACGCCTTGAAATTATAGATGAAACATTGCATCATGTTACTTATTTCTAGTCTTGCTGGCGATTCTTTTAAATGTTTTTATAGTACAGTATTTATTAATTGAATGCGATGGAGGAGCAACATACTCTTGATGAAATATATAAGCCTCTGCTGACATTTTTATCAGTGAAGAGACGGCGTCTATTATGTCTTGGCTAGGTGGAGAATGCATGTCTCTGTAGCCGACTTGTGTTTTTATTTTGTTTTTATTTTTTAAACCCTTCCCATAGCATTTTTGCCCCATCCCAGTTTTGTCTATTTTTTTGTAATTACTTGCATTATTTCATATGCTCTTGTACAAAGATTGTAAAACAAAAAAATATTTTTACATTTTGATAAAAAAAAAAAAAAATGGAAATATCAAGTTCACTTAAGGAAGCTTGGTTTGTTTTTAAGTTTTGCAGTCATTGTTTTAAATGGTTGTAAAATAGATAAATACTGTTCATTCTGAAATAATCACACTAAAAATGTTACCAAACTGTTTTTGTCCGGGTCATTTAACATGTCTACAGTGTATAGTCTAGCTGAAGGTACTGCCAGTTTTAAGTCCCATGTCAACGTCCTGTCTAGCAGGACAATATAAAACGGACTAGTGGAGCCTTGCGAATCACTAGTGGCATAATTATCATGTGATGCCCAGCATTTATCCAGAAACAAACAGAGGGCCATAGCACATGGTGTCTTCAGTTAAAAGTTAAACGTTTTAGGTTGGATTATGGATATACAAGCATTACATGTTTTGTTGAAGTTTCTTGTTTTGGAATAACTATGGTCATCATTATGGACATGTCATGCCTGCGTTTTATCATATTCTGAATAAGGTGTATGTGTAAACAATTCTGACACTATCCACAGTTTAAAAGATTTAATTGGTGAGTGCATGTCTTTTTGTTTATTTGAGTCGGGCCACACTGTTACTTTCATCGTGGTCTACTATTATGCAGACCACGTGTGCTGTTGTGTAAACTCAAATGTACACAATGTTGAGTATCCATATAATAAATTCTGGCAAGGATTTCCGGGTACAATGTTGCATTCGTAATGCTACATGTATTTAAAAAAACACTATCAATGCACCTGAGCTGGAAGAATACATCTTAAAGGAATGATCACATCTGTTCCCATGCGTGCACCCCCTATAGTACAAACAAAACACAAATGTTGGTCCTTTTACTAAAATGGTACTCATCCCAATTATGAAGGTGGTACAGTATTGGTTATTACATTGTGTGAACTTGTATATATGAATGATTGTATGATTTGCATTGATACCTGCTCGGTACCTGTAGATTCTTCTTCATAATGGGTTTAAAAAATTGGGGGTGAGTTAAGTTGGAGTACTTAGCCATTACTTAAGGACTTGCACGCCACATTTTCTTAATATCCCCTTGAGATGTAACAACTTTGCTCAGATGAGAATTCTATTTTTCTCAGGAATCAGCCAACCTTCCGTTGATCACTAAGAAATGTAAAATGCACTGAATATGTATCCCAGTAAGATTGCTTATTAATGGGCTTAAAGTGTTACAGTTTAACTGATAATATATTATAATAGATGTAAATATTAGTTTGCATCATTTCGGGAAATGGTTAATTCTAGGTTTTTATATCAGGATTTATGAAAAATATGAAACCTAGGACATCTGAAAATTGAAGGGAGACACTCATGGTCATGCAACCTCAGCAATGCAATTCACAGCTATACCGTTGTAATTATTCATGGTCCATATTTGTCACATCCTAATGTTAAATGTTAAAAGTGACACTCAGGTTTGGAATTCAATAATTTACAGATCTTGTTTCAGTTAAGTTCAGTTCTGTTTGTGTACACTGATCCTTTTGATATGTGGTTGATATAATCTTATGTCAATAAATACTTTAAGAAATTAGCAGTTGCTTACATGTTCATTTTGTTATAGTATGTAGTCAAAATGTTATTAGTGCCTAGGCGTCTACGTGGTCTTAAATGACGTCCCGAGCGTTAGAATTTCCACCAATAAGCGTCGAGGTGGGCGGGCTCTGTTTTCACCGCTGTGGCAGTGGTTGAATGCGGGAAAAACGACGCAGTGTGCTTTAGGAGCAACGCTTGACTGGGCGGTGCCGTCGAAGGTAAGGCGTTTTCACCTTATTAACACTTTTAATGAACACATTAAGCAGTGGAATGCGTCGCCGTTATCAGCGAAGGTCGCCACGCATCGCCCCCATTTCACAAATCGGGTTTAGTCCGTTGTTCGAGGAGATTGCTGTTTAGTAACTAGTGCTATTGCTAAACAAAGATGGCGACTACATGGCAAGCAGAGTGCGAGACGCGGTGACGCAGGGAAGAGGCGTGGCTATGATAAGTGGCAGTTAGCAGGACTGTGAGCGGTATTGATCATGGTATTGATATTTATGTATTCGATTAATGTTATCATTATCATCCTCCAGATATATTCTCCATCGAGTTATACGTATTCAACTTTAAACGTCAAATTATTTCCCCCTAGACGAAGAAATGCAATGCAATAACAATAAGGTGTTATCATCGTCATTATAACTGCTTTGTTGTCACCTGTTTTGGTGTTTAAATCGTCCCCTATTATTAAATGTAAAAATAATTGTGCATGTATTGCTCTATAATTGAACTTTATGCTGTTATGAGGCAGTAGCACTTTCTTCTCGACCTTTCAACTTTCTAAGCCAATGTAATTGTTAAAGTGACATGTGACCCTTGGATATGAAGAGTGATGCTCCCAAATCACTGAAGACAGTTTAGCTTTTGTTATGAGGGCTTCAGTCATGGCATACCTTGTCAGAACTCAATTGTGCAACTTTTGTTCTCTCTGTATGTGGAATTGGCTTGAAAAATGTAGTTGACACATAGTCTACTGTTCTTTTATTAATTAATTAATACATACTACATTTTTTTTACCTGTGTTTCAGGGTCTAGCTTAGCAATGAACAGGATACGGATTCACGTGTTGCCATCAAGTCGCGGGCGTGTGACCCAGCCCGCCCGTCCGCAGGAGCCCCAGACCTGCTCTTTTACCCAGCGGCCCTGCTCTCAGCTGCGCCTGGACGGCCTGGAGTTCTGCATCAAACACATACTGGAGGACAAGAATGCCCCGTACAAACAATGCAGCTACGTCTCCACTAAGAACGGCAAGCGGTGCCCCAGTGCCGCCCCGAAGGTGGAGAAGAAGGATGGGTGGGTTTGTTATGTTATGTCAACGGAGGCCACTGTTGAATGCTGTCTTGGTCGATGATGGAAAGCGCGGGAAAAAAATTGTACGCAAGAGTACAAGTCCAAATAAACACTTGCTGCTTACTGTTGCCGTTCAATTCAAATATTTGCTTCATGGGTCATTATAAACAGAATAGTTTTGTTTTTCTTGGCTGCTTGTCAGATAAAGCAAGCACATTTAAGGCATCCCTGTGGACTTTGTGATGGCATTTGATATTATTCATGACATTTTAAATGATTAATCTATTAGTCAAAAAAAATTATAATCGTTAGATTAACCGACTATGAAAATAATGGTTAATAGTTGCAGCCGTAACACACATTTGGTCATGATATATGGTGCGTTTCAGTCAACGTAATGTCCCGGACATGAACAAACCACAACACTGTTTGAATTTTCAATAAACTAAACCTATCCACTCTGTTATACTCTTATGAGAAGCTTGCTAATTACACATGCCTTACTGTTTAGTTGTTGTTCGTGGCCTGGGGTCTGTGTTGTTGGCGGTGAATCACACGGACATGTTTATTGTTCCGTACCACGTCTGCTTCCACTACTCGGCCTCATCTTCTTGTGCTCCTCAGGGTGTCGTTCTGCGCGGAGCACGCCAGAAGGAATGCCATGGCCCTCCGAGCTCAGATGAGGAAGACCACCTCCGGGCCCTCGCCAGAGGCCCTGCTCTCTCAGCTCAGCGGGTACAGCCGCACGGACACACACGGCGTCGACGCGGGCCGCAGTGAAGCCAGCCGCATTCTAGGTGAGCGTTGTTGTCCGACCTCGGGACGTGCGGAGGACACGTCAAATATAAAAATGTTGCGTGGAGTTACTAGTAACTGTAATAACTTTAATAACCAACCATCCATATATTCATATGCTAGGGGTTTCAACGTTTTTTGTGTATAAGAATAGTTGTAAAAATATTCATGGACTGTTGACGGTGCCAGATAAACATCATATGGTAGGTCTATTATATCTGATATTATTTGTAATACTTGATATTAATATTTAAAACGATTTAGGCCTATTCAGTTACATTTCATGGACACAGTACCTGGAAATATTACAATTCATCGGACAAATGAAGAATAAAGAGGCCGATCGGTGTGGTGGAAGCAGGTGGAGTCGATGCGCACAGCCGACTTACTCCAACTGGAGCGAGCCACTTGTGTTTTATCCTGTTGGGCTCGAATCTGTTCCGACACATTTTATTTGTGGTGATTGAGATTAAGATTGAAGAGTTATTCATGCTTTTAGCGCAGCCTATCTTGTTAAAACGGACTTTTTTTAATTTGGCAGTCAGATCCAACTGACACGCAATGCTGTCCCACGTTACCGCAAACGTGTTCATCATTTCACAGCTCTGCAACTATCAAAGACGGGAAGCGACTCATAGGGAACTATTACCGAATTGTATTGTAGACGTATTGCTCACAGTTTTAAAGGCGAGGGCAGCTTCTACTATTTAAGATCCTCTCCGTCTCCACATAGCCCAGAGTGTTGTTCCACAAATGTTAGGCCTATAATGCAATTCTTGCGTGGTGGTTAACCCTTATTTTTTTAACTAAAGTAAAAAAAATCGGCCTGGCACTTACTAAAAATACAGGCTTGGGAGAGGGCTTATCTCTCTACCTTTCAGCAGCGCACTGAGAGACGGAGAGCGACTCGGCCCGGATACAAAATTGTTTGACATGTTGTTTTACTTTTACCCATGTTATTTAACACTGACACCAAGAAAAATTAGTGAAACAATTCTTCAAGGTTTACAAAACGTAATTTATGATGTGAAACACAAAATAGAATTGGCCTGAAAAGTGAAATATTCAAGTCCTGCTTACGTTAACACTTTTACGGAACAGAAAGATAAACGAATATGACGCCATAATGGAAATTAGCACAAATGTAACCAAAAGTTAGAATACTACTTTCTCAAAATACTACTACTACTACTACTCCTTGCTCAAACTCCACTGACAGGGTTCGCAGGTGATCGGTTATCAAGGTGGACAGGTGTCTTATTTCTCCCACATGTTCTGTGTACGTTTGAAACATGTCCCACACGGCCCTCTCCACCCATTTGGCCCAGTCCAGTTTTGACCTGAAGGCTGCCATTTTGTCAGCCAATTTGAAAACCGTGGTAGGCAGAGCCCGCGTTAATAGGCCCCTCAACGCCAGAGTACATGACAGACAATAGCCAGGCTAATAAACAATTATATTGGCACAGATGTTTAAACAAGGTATTTATTATACTCTTCACAAGACAAAATACATTTTAATTTAATTCATAATTTTTTTTATTAAAAGTATATATTTTAAAAAATGTATGCGAGTAGAGCGTTCGTTTCCACACCAAAGTGAAGTTAGTTTAGTCTAGCAGATCACAAAAGTCACACTGAAACTAAAAGTGTAGCCAGGTCCTAAGTTGCTTCACTTGGTACGTAGGGGGTTTTCAACCCTGTTTTTGCCTCCCTGCCATGATATGCATCCCTCCCCTTGTAGGTAAGGCATATCTCAATGAAAGAGGACCTGAGTCCCGTGGGGGGGCGAACTCGGGTGGAAGCTACCAAAGTACTCCGCCAGCATGAGGGCCTGCCCACCATCGGTTACATTTCTGTGCCCATCTTTTCTCATCTTAGATGAGGACAGTTTAAGTGAGGAAGAGCCAGGGCCCTTGGTGCTGGACCAGACATGGAGAGGAGACCCTGACAGTGAAGCGGACAGCATCGACAGCGATCACGAAGATCCTCTCAAGTATGTTTTAAATGAAGCCGACTATCTTTCTTGAATGTCTGTGACACACCACATTTATGCAGAATTATTCAATTAATATTATACCACAAGCCCCCTGACAACAATCGCCTGCAAACACAAAAACTTTTATTTTTGTTATGATACTATCTCTTTACGTTTCCATCCACAACACTTGCATGGGCATCAGGATTGTTCTCATCCTCTGGACAAACTGTTTATCTTGTTTAACTCTTGCAAAGTGTGTCATTTGCTATTTCGAAAAACAGAAATGTATCTCCAGCTGCAGGTCTGTGTCTTAGCTTAACCACTGTTATTACTGACAATATGTGCATCGCAACTCAAAGTAACAGTAGTCAGCAACAAAAAAAATTGTGTTAGTCAGTTAGCTTAAACTCATTGACTGAATATACAGAGATGTTTTCTGCATGGGTGCTTTTATGTAGCTTTTATGTAGCTATTAGTAACACCACAGAATAAACTATGTTTGTATATTTAGTCCCCTTTATACAGCTGCAAGTTCTACTGCTTCATGAGTGGAAGAAGCTGCCTGTCCTGTCCCTCATCTTCCCTTACTGAGCCTGTGTTGTCGAAACATTTATCCTTCCGGTCTCATGTGCCACACCAAAACAATCTATTAAACTAGTTGGCTAATGAGCTTATTTAGCTAATGAAACACCCGGGATTAAAAGTGCTTGGCCCTGGTACCTGTTTATTGTCAAATGAATGCCAAATTGATTTTCAAAGCACAGGTCCCAACCTTCAGTAAATTCACATATAAAGCGAGCTGAGATTTTTTAGCCAAAGTCCAAATCTCCCCTGTAAAGCGGTTTTGTATTGGGAAGCTTCATACATGATACTAACGTCTGATGGTTCTGTCCACTCCAGACACGCAGGGGTGTACACGGCTGAGGAGGTGGCGCTGATCACCCGCGAGAAGCTCATCCGGCTGCAGTCGCTGTACATCGACCAGTTCAAGCGGCTGCAGCACCTGCTCAAGGAGAAGAAGCGCCGCTACCTGCACAACCGCAAGATGGAGCACGAGTCCATCGGTACGACCGCACCGCGCACACACACACACACACATGTTCTGTTCTTCTTCCTTTTTAATTGATGTGGCCTCTCCTCCGCTCGCCCGCGTGTTTTGTGTGGCGGTCTCCTTTGGGTACGGCTATTACATTTTAGCGTCCTGTTCACACCTTCGTTCGCTGTACAACTGTGATCACACGGCGCTCCGTGGAGTGAAACGCCCACACTCATGGTGATTGCATGCCCCGTTTAGGATGGTACTCCACTGACATCATGTGCAGTGTATAAAACACTGAAGAGTCGGTGGGTTGCAGTCATACGAGATTAAAGAGCGACATATAATCCATTGTTTTGGCCGCGATGTTTCTTCTAAATATTGACATCTTTTTAAATTGATCTCTACGTCTTTGATACAGTTGTCCGTGTGAGATGCGAGTTATCCGATGCGAGACCGCGCCGATACGTGACACGTGATATCACTGCATCGCCGCGTCCGTGACTCTGGGGTTTGCTTCGTCTTCTGTCTAACCCCAGGGAGCAGTTTGCTGACGGGCCCCGAGGGTCTGTCCCTGAAGGAGCGGGAGAACCTGAAGAAGCTGAAGGCGCTACGTCGCTACCGCCGGCGCTACGGCGTGGAGGCCCTGCTGCACCGGCAGCTCCGGGAGAGGAGGCAGGCCGCCACTGAGGGCCCCCCGCAGGTTCGACCGCACGCGACTCGTTTTCGTTTGTTCGTACGCACTGCCGTCACTGGGCAAACTAGCAGTACGTATCGGAGGTTTTTGGGTTTTTACCAGCGTTTGCATGGGTTCTTGAGCACTCTCCCGGGCTCGGAGCCAAGCTCGGCTTGGCTCTGGAGATGCCATCGTTTACCTGTAGCTGTGTTGTGTTGATGTGGGGTGAGTCTCCTTGAATTGGTGTCTTATCCACGTGTTCATTCTGTCTGTCTACAGTTCAGACTGGGCCAAAAGATTATTGTCAGTGTAAATAGTGTGGTAGTGTAAATATTGAAGTTTAAGTCATCTACTACAACACTATAATGGCAGAACTGCCTCCATATGTGGGCTCGCTCTCTGGTGAGGTCATATTTCTCTCTGGTTTTAGTGACTTCACATGTTTGTTAACCGAGTATTCCTCTCTTGCAGCCGTATAACACGATAACGGTGTACGAGAAATGCGTCTCCTTCGTGGAGGGGTCCCGCTGTATGAACCCCAGCCTACCTTTGACCCGACACTGTATTTCACGTATCCTTGATGAACTTGGTACTCTGCTGTCTATTATCACAGAGAGAGATGTGCCGCCCCCATTGACTGTAATGTGATAGGAAAAAAAGGCTGCACTACCATACTTGAGCACCGGGGGCAGAGTAGCAAAGTATAATGTATGGGGCTGAATGGAGCTAAATGCTATAAATGAGAATATCCGTCTATTGCAGCTGTGCATGTGCTCTTCACTGCTACTGTGAATACAACACAATCTACCGGTTAAGATACACATTTCTCTCCTTAAAAGTTCTCGGGTGAACTGGACGGACAGCAGTGCTAAGTGATGTGATATGCATGAGGAAATCACCATAATCAGATAAAAAAATAGCCCTTTCCCACCTCAGTGGTTCAAGACTGAATGAATATAATGACATTTTAAAAACTCATCACAGATGCATTGAAACCGAAAATGTTACATTTAACCTTTCTCTCCTGGGTGACGTTTGGGCTGGCGTTGATCAAGGCCAGCAGCTTGCAGTAGCTGTTGGTTTCAAACAGGGCCAACATCAAGTCCTTCCTATGGTCCAGTGGCTTCCCCAGAGTTATGGGGGGCATGCCCAGCTATGTTGGAAGGTACAAAACGCCCAAACACTAAGGAGCTTAAAGCACTATTGCATGGTGGTGTCGACAGCTGTACACTGAAACGCCACTTCATGCACGGTTCACCTCGTGAACTGTCGAGATGACATGCGGGGCATTCGGTGTCGGGACACTAACTCGGCGTGTTGCCGGGTCGCGTAATGTCAGCTCCTCTTTTAACCAGGGCCTCAAATGAGACGCGACATGTCAATCCCAAACAGTGATAGTACAGTACACATAACTCAAAAGACGACGAGACGAACGGCTCTGCAACTTATCGCTATCGATGCTTTGCGTTCCCATACCTAAGCTAGTTGATGTCTCTCAAGAGACTTTGTTCATGCATATCGCCATGCTTTACGCTTTCATTTTCCGTATCACATGACGTGTGAGGCCCCGGGTGGTTGCTGAGGTAAATATGCATCAGTGCCATTGCATACACTAATCTGGTGATTATCCAGAATCTGGTGCGCGAACCGTGGCCTCTAAACTCGCTCATAATAGCATCACCAGATCCTTCATACTCTACGGCTGTTGAAATGGTTTGGCCGATGACGTCTGTGCCACTACACTGCTTCACGTCACTCTACTGTACATTTCCAATATACCAGGTACTAAAAACTTTATTTTCGGCAAGCTGTACACCACAATTTCTTCAGAAATTGTGCTTTTTTTTCTAGTTTTGGCCTTGCTCTTTGAATATTTATTTTTATTTGAATACGTTTGTTGAACTTGTAGTTTATTAATATTGCCTGCCGCTATATTGCAACATTGTGGCACTCTTTCTTTTCTATGCATTTCAAAGACCAAACTGACCTCTTTTTCTGTTGTTGTTGTTGTCGCTGTGTTCTCATGTTGGGAAATGAGCACCAAGTGTTCTGTTACTGCCGATATAAAGAGCAATCTGGATAATGATACAGAGCAGGCAGTGTTTCAATGTGAACAATGGCTACAGAGCCTGCTTAGTGCATTTTTCTTGACGGACATCACAACCTCATTGTTCAGAAGCATTCAGTCGTTGGTGTACAGTCCACCACTTAACAGCTAAACCATTATAAGCACTTTGTGAAAGCATGTAATACAGTAAGCTTATTTAGATGGGGAACCATGTCCAGCTCTGAATAATGGTTCTCTTTTCTTTTGTTTTCCCTGAAGGCTTACATTCCTGGTTAAACACTTGCACCTTTCTCTCTATATCCTACCATTGTCGACGTTCTCGTCCTTAACCGAGCGTCTCAGACATCCACCAGGACGGCAGCCAGGTGCTTTTCAAGCTGTGTCCGGGTGTGAAGGACGTCCCGTGCAACCGCACGGTGCACATGGGGCAGTCGGAGGAGCCCCGCTGCCCGCTGCACCTTGCCCTCCCGCCCCCCATGTACCAGCCCGAGCAGGCGCCTCCCCCACAGGTGCAGCTCACGCCTGCGGCCAAAGACATGTACCTGAGCGCAGCCGAGCTCCAGCCCACGGAGAGCCTGCCCCTGGAGTTCAGCGATGTAGGTGGCACACTGCAGCAGCAGCTCTAGCTTTCCCGTGGAGGTGGTTGGTGGGGCGCGTTTGACATGAGCCCTCACAAGACATATGGCTTCCAACTCCGCAGTGTTTCCACTGTTGGCCTAACTAGCGCTGGGCGATAATTAAATATTGTTGTTAATGCATTCTCTGGTGGAAATACATTGTGATCCATTGTTTAGTAATTTATAAAGTAATTTATAATACATTCTTCTTGCCTGGGTCCAGACCTCCGAGCAGACTTCAGGTCTGGCATCGTGACATGAAACGAAGCGATCTCTCGGTTGAAAAAGCGATCGATCCAATGAGCGCCATGGGTTGACTAACGATTAGCCAATCGGCACCGCGGGCGGGATTAACACTGCTGTCAAGCAGAGGAGTAACACTGGGGACCGCTATAGACAAGCTAGACGCTGCTATCCAAGCTGTTCTCAATCGATTAAAAGTACCAATTACTTTGAAGGGATTTGTTCATCGTAGTTTGTTTTTACTTCCCTCCGCTCCACCTCGGCAAAACCAGTACGTTGGCATGGCTTCGCGCATCGGTGTCGACTTAAAATGACGACGGTGATTGGTTAGGGAAAATCAAATCCCTTCCCCACGGAAATCCGGAGGCAATGTCAGACTGAAGACGGAAATGGGAGTGTAATGACTTGACAATTCTGTCTGATATCAGGCTCAGCATTCTTCCACGTTGTCCAATCGGTGTCTCCTAACTGTAGGTCATGCTAGATTTTGGTGTCGTGATACACGGTTCACCCATTTGTTTACTTGTTACTTCGATTCCTCTCGTTTGGACATCAGCATGAGTGATCCCCCCCTCCTCTTGTGTTTAGGACCTGGATGTGGAAGGGGATGGGATGCAGGGCCCCCCGTCTCCCCTGCAGTTTGACACCGCCCTTGCTCTGGAGGACCAGACCATCAGGGCTATAGCCGAGGCCCCCATGGACATCCTGACCGGGGAGGACCCAGACCAGGTAGACCTGGACGCCACGGGGCCAGAGTTGAGCGAGGGCGATATGGAGGCCATTATCCAGGACCAGGTGAACTCTCTGATAGGCACGTACAATTCACTTTCATCTACTCCTATTCACTGTGTTTGCTAGGCAACTTTGATTCATCCATAGTTGTATCTGAACTCAGAAATCTGAATCAGTTATTTAATTTCAAAGTCAAATGTGTGCTAATTTAAAATGCACTATTGTAAAAGCTACAAATGTTGGCCAACACGTTTTGACATGGAACAACGTCAAAATGCTGATTCCAACAAAGATTTAGCAAAGCATTAAAATAAAAGTAAATTATAGCAATTACACCTTGTTACCATGTCTACCGGCAGTGTTTATAACGTTGTACCTTTGTGCTCCACTTGTGTAGGTTGTGTCAGAGGGGGCCAAAGGAGAAGACACTGAGAATTCCTTCCAAGAAAGTGAAACCTCCTACAGTTGATGCTCAGAGATGAGAAGCACTGAATCATTTGTTTTCTCAACAAGAACAATCGAAATGACTTTAAACATGTTCGAACATCATTTGATTTCAATTTGGCCAGCTCTGGCATAATCTACAATGTAGATAACTTTCAAAATGACAACCATTTACCTTTTTTAGACTATTTCTGGTAGACTGTTACCTTGCTGATTCACTGATTTTTTTGGTTTGTCTTGTTTGGTATATTTAATTTGTCATTGACGGCTGTTCGGTCTTGCCTTACAAATAAATTTACCATGCCACGCAATTGTTCAAAATCTCTTCATATTTTAATTTTTTTCATTTTTGTCTATGTGATTGAAACACGTGTGCTTCGTTTTCTCTCGATGTTATGTCCAGTGAATTCTGTAAAAACCAACAATACAAGCCATTTGTTTTGTCCTACTTGGGTGGAAATGAAAGTTTGTATGGAAATGATATAGGACCCAAATGAGCAGTTTGAGTAGAAGTGTGCGCAGAGCTAGTTTCAATACCGGCAAGTTTTAAGTGTACGGTCAAGTTATGTTTGGCAACACGAAACGCCTCTGAGAAAAAAAATTCGGGGCGGGTAATGCTATTTCATGCAATGACATCACTTTTCCTCAAGCCGAGCACCGCGCCGGGGAAGAGAGAGAGAGAGAGAGAGCGCGAGAGCGCGAGAGAGAGAGAGCGGCTGCAGCGATGAACGCGGCATCTCCACTGAAGCTAACGCAAGAGGAAAAACGTTAGATTCCAGGTATTAGGCTCGTCGATTTGGTTATTGTTCATGGCAGGACAAATACAACTGCAGAATTGTTAACCAAAT
>OMNR01038684.1:4654-17117 GCA_900303205.1 Mora moro
GGGGGGGGGGGGGAATCTCCAAGGGACTGTATGATCTTTCTACATAGCGGCATTCATACCTGTGCCCTCAGAGTTTCAGAAGCTGTGGCGGAGTGTTCCTGTGGACTCCATAGACGAAGAGAAGATCGAGGAGTACCTGAAGAAACAAGGCATCTCCTCAATGCAGGAGACGGGACCAAAGAAAGTGGTCAGTGTGCCTTCTCTCTGCCATACCATAATAGCTGTTCCTCTCCATAACATGTATTCACTCCCTCCATATGTTCACGTGTATTCACTTCTCCGTAACATGTATTCAATTATCCATAATGTGTTTTCACTCATCCACAACGTGTTATTCACCTCTTCGTAACATGTGTTCAGATCTCCATAATGCGTTCACCCCCTCATAACGTGTGTTTACCTCTCCATAACATAATCAATTGAATGCTTTGAATCGGAATCCATTGCAAATTACTAAATTACTGTTTAGTCTTAAACTTTTTGTTGTCGTGATGCGACACTAAATTGCTGTGGTTTCCATCGCTGTCCAGTTACCAGTGCAGAAGAGGAAAAAGCCCGGTGGCCAGAAGAAGAGGCGCTTCAAGACCCACAACGACCATTTGGCCGGGGTTCTGGAGGACTACTCGGAGGGCGTGCCAGCCAAGAAGTGACAACGCCAACACTGGCCGGCCTGAGAGCATGGATGCGGGAGCTTTAGCCCAGGGGACACTCTGGCCTTTTATGCCTCTACAACCCAGACTGTTGAATGGCTCTGTAGTGTTTACTGGTGGTTTTATTCTGTGGAGTTTATTTTTTTATTTTGAATGATCAAAGCTCCCAATTAAACAAAAAAACTGTTATTGATCCCATCATTGGTTCAATAGACGGACTAAAAGTATTGGATTGGAAAACAAGCCGTACTGCATAACTACTGTCCTTATTGGGATGCTAGAATCACATGAAGGTTGCGAACACAAACAAGAGAGTAAGTTGTACTCCATACTATGGAATGTGGCTGGAAAGGTCAAATGTTCAAAAGGACACAGGGACCAATCTGTTAAAACTCTGTAGTTTCAATAGATGACACTAAAGTACAGATGATTTGTTTTCATTCATTTTTTAATTTGTATATTTAGCTGTATTGGAACCTGTCTGTTCACTTATTGAACTGTTGAATAGGCTTCAACAAATGCTTCAGCTCCATCACTAACAGTGATGTTCAGATAGTCAACTGTTACACAGGCTTGTTATTTTACTGCATGACCTGGTTGAAGCCACTATAACATGGTTTACTTACCTCATGTAAACCAGTAGAAATTCAACATGTAACCAACTTTCAAAGCTGTAACAATATTACCCTTGAGAAAATATGATTTTCATCATTGTTAAAATGTGTCGTCAGTTTTTCACTGCAGTAATGTATTTCTTTGAAATAAAACCAATGCAATTTTTAAAGCATTTAATTAGATATAGAAAATCTAAAGCATAAGAGAAATTTCTAGTCAAATAAGAGTAGAAAATATTTGTATTAGCAAAGGAGAGCATTAACTAACAAAGCAGCCTGAACCTTCAGTACTATATACATTTGCACTTTATTAGAGGAATTTAAGAAGCCTGTTCTAGCTTTATAAATAAATCTGACATTCTTAGTAAATACAAAGATTGTTTTAGCTAGGGTTGTGGCTAGCCTTGACCGTTTTCTTTAAGTGGTGGTAGTTGGGCAGAATCTTCATCAAAAAGTCCAGCTGGAGCGTCTGGGGCTGTAAAGGACAAAAGACGAACAACATGTTGACATACAGCACATACATTAATAAAAAATAAAAAAAAACTGAAACCCAACACGTTGGCAAATTCAGTTTTTTTTTTTGCATGTGTCCAAAACGCACTGATACTTGGTTGATACACTGTGAAACAAACATTTAAATCTTCTTGTGTCGCCTCGTCGGTTTTTACCAATACATCCAGAGTGCAGCCATGTTTGGAATGCTGGGCTCAAACCGTGGATGTAACCAACCAAGGATGTATCAACGAAGTGCATTTGTTGTTCATGAGGACACATGCACTAGTACAGTGGGCACTTTCGAATAACCGATTCCACATTGGAAAGTGGTTGAAAAAGACCAGTGTGGTTCTGTCCCCAGCCATCTGTGCGGGTAACAGTATGTGACTCCATAGCAACTTGCTTTAGCTTTTCAGGGTATTATTTAAGTAGACATATTAGAATACAAATGTGAAGAATCTAGAAATGCACCATAGGATGGCATACCTGCGGTCTCTCGGTCTGTACTCTCCTCATACACCCAGAGCCATAGATGACCGTGTTATCAGGGATGACCTCACAGGTGTTCACTTGGCAGAAGGCACCAATGATGCACCCACTGGTAAGGATAACATTTCTACCCACGTCGGCTAGATATACCGGGGCAGAGAAGGATATGTTTCAATTGAATATTACATCCAAAATATTTGCGTGGAAATTTTCTTCCCATATTACAGACTGAAATACGCACCTTTAGATTCGATGACGTTGTTGTCCCCAATTTTGAGGGCTTGCGATACTATGGGTGATGGGTTAAGGTAAACTTCATTCAACTACGATAACTCAACAGTTTCTCAAGGCTGCAACATAAACATGTATTGTGAAGTCAATCACTATCATGATCATCAAGGATACCACATCCCACCTCAAACACATTGTTAATACCGATGGTCATGGTCTTCGGTTCCACTCCCTCAGAATCAGGCGTGATATTTTCTGGGTAACTAATGGACGTGCGAGGAAAGCAGACAGACACGTAAGAATTGAAGTGCACGTAGGAGAATAAATAAATGCACGAAACATATCAATACTGGCTATGGACGATAGTCGACGACACAAATACAACAGATTACCCATTAATAATGAGAGCTTGCTCCTCAATCAGATTGCCTTCCCCGATCACGATGGGTCCTGCTTCTGCAATGATCCGTGCTTTGGGGTGCACCACTGTCCTGGGCCCTAGGGAGACACATGACGATACATCTCACTGTGGTTAAGTCAGCAATACTCAACTGACAGGTCATAGGCCCGTTTTAATACATTGTGGTAGGGATATAGCAAGAGGCATACAAAATAAATTAAGGTATTAACAATGCCTATTACCAATCGTTACATCTCCCCTGATTTCACTTTCAACACACACAACTGCTCCAGCAGCTATTTTGACGCTATAAAAGAAGAAAAACAACACAGTGTGGGTTAGATTAACGTTATGCAGAAAGGGGTCATGAAAGGTTTTTGCTAATGCTACCGTTGCACACTTCGCTAGTTGAGCTAACTTAATGTTACTTTACTCAAAGGAAAAAACAACGGTAAACGGATTTTTTACGATTGTCGGTCGCTCAACAGTGTGTAACAAATAACGTGTGGGGATAGTTGCGGTGAATATGTTACCTTTTCTGTATGTTTTGTCTATCTGTCATAGTGAAAAGGTTCAGGGAGGAGCACTTCCTGCTCGCTCGTCCATCGATTTATATTCCTCCACGCACGTCGCGTGTGCGCATGCGTCAGTACTCACCTCCGTCAACTCCAACGGGTATTTGCTTGCAGCGTTTACACACAATTTTTTCAAATTAAAAAATGTAACACTTAGCACTTTGCATCAAATAAAACGTATTCACGCCGTATTCACACTACTGCCAAACTGCACAGCTACACGTGTGGCCGAGACACCGACATGTGAACTTTGAAGTGTACTTTGTCCCTTCTTTCTCCCACTACCATGTCAAAACAAGAAGGCGTCGGAGGTGACGCTAGCAGATGGACGGGAGAAGGAGCGACCAGGGAAGAGACGACTCAGGGACCAAAAGAGAAAGGAAATCAAAGAACCGATGTGGTTCAATTGAAAATGGCCCAACCACGACAGCACCACGAGTCGTATTTAATCCCATGCATCGCTTTGGTTGCAGCCATCTGTGTGGTTCCTCTAACAGCGGACATATCTTCATGTAAGTCACGGGTATATATATATATTTTTTCTTTTCTTCCCCTGCTGCTAACATTAGTAGCCACCAAATGTTCCTCTCTGAAATGCCATTCCTCACACATCATGAAACATCAACTCAATGAATCTCCCAGTCGTCGCTCAGAAATGTAATCTATAACCCCCAAACTAAAGAGCAACAAACAGTGGTTAAAGTATACATTCAAAGATTGGGCGCAGTAAGTGGAGAATACTCTGACAACCAAGTAAACCTTACGTTGTTTAAAGTATTTAAATTCCCTCCAAAATGAATAGTTGATCTTCGTTGACCCCCATTGATCGAGCATGTGACCACGGGTCCTCATGCCTCACATGCCTAGTTTTGAACGGTAGCAATCTGGCTAGCTTGCAGTCTATCAGCTTCGTTTCAGTTGTATGGCTTTGATGATCTAGTAGCTACTACATGCCACACCACCAGAGACTGATAAGGTAAGTTCAGCTTTCTGTATTAAAAAAAAAAAGCAGCCATTTAAACGTGGACCCCATAGTAAAGGTTGCCTGTTTAATATACTAGACAGGCTTCCCTCATTGATCAATACTGAACTTTGTTAAGGCAGACTGTATATGTGTCTTTTGAAAACACCGTGGATTCCCACTTGGGTGTGGTCTAATGAGGATGGTTGGAAGATGGGATATTTTCCACTGGAGTTATCCAGTTGTAAACAAACACAGATGGCAATGAAACGGATGTCTTCTCACAGTATTCATGTCTCTCCATGTATTCAGCTTCTCTCCCACATCGTAAATCAGTGTCGCTGAAAATGGATGAGGCATTTCTCACGGTCAACAATGAGCTGGGGGCCGAATTGGTGGTGTCGTGGATGTCTAACCACTGTTACCAGGTAGGCTTATCACCTTTCAACACCCCACATAGGCTGGATTAGTTTTTGATTGGCATTATGTGCATATAATTGCACATATGAATACTTATATGTACTTATGTATTACGTATTATAGGTATTAATGCTGTCACAATGATGATGATGATGATGTTGGTGTATTCATTGTTATTGTTGGTCTCTGTCAGTGCTTGTACCAGACCTTGGGGCTGGTTCCCGTGGGTCTGGGCCCTGGCATGCCCAGCTCTGTCGACTTTATAGTGGGTACGCAGCATGGCGTTACCCTGCAGCTGAACAGCTCAGATATGAACCTTGAGCTCTGCAGGTAGGCTCCATACATGTAGATACATGTCCACCAATGTTTTGTAATAAAATGCTCAGATATTATTTAAATATTTCCTATAAGAATAACAAGAATAGCACATATAACTTATTTCATTCAGAGTTTGATTTGTATAGCATTTGAGACAGTTATGTTTTCATATATTATTAGTATGCATTGTATATTTATACATACTTTGTTTGTTTCCAACCCCTTGGGTAGGAAAGTTTTTTTTTGCATAGAATATGCACTTTTATGCTATCAAACAAATAGTTATATCAACAGAAATACCGATAATGTTGACGTCTCTATTCCTCAGGGTTCCATACTCCTTTGGGGAGCACGGCAACTACTCTCTCTGGGTGAAGAACCTGAATGACTCTTCAGTAGTGAACTGCTCCATAGTTACGCACACAGACCCTGTTAACAGTTACCTGCGTACGTTTTTGTCAAGTCCATTTATTACTAAAATTCACACTGCATTCTGCCACATGATTATGATAGACGATATATGTATATATGATGTATTACAATTTATGTGACGCTTTATGACTTTCATTTTATTTGATGTGTGTCGACTTAATACAAATATGGTGAAGTCTATATTCTGAAACCTTTTTTCCTAATTTGGTGAAATCTTTCTTTCCACAGCAATTCTAATAGCATTCCTCTTGTTGGCTGGACTGAGCATACTGTTGGCTATTGGAGGTTTAATAATAGGGTAATTATGTATTATATTGTACTATTTATTTATTACATTTGGTAACTTGGTAACTAATAATAATATATGTAGTAGTTTGTATGTAACGTTTTAACTTCATGATCAATAACAAAACTCGTGTACAGATTACATTAAAATAGAGTGCTACAGTATATTAAAGGAGTGAGTGACTCTTAGACTATAAAGTAGACACTGTAGCCCCTCTCAGTACTGCAGTAGTACTAGTATATGTCAAGTAGACACTGTGGCCCCTCTCAGTACTGCAGTAGTACTAGTATATGTCAGGTAGACACTGTGGTGGTGATTGCAGTAGCAAAGGAACTCATTGACTCCTTGAGCGTTTGTTCCCAGGCTAGATATGGTCAGGGGTTTGCTTCTCAGGCTGAGCAATTCCATGGAAACGGAGCAACTCATCAACTCTGTGAGTATGTCTTGGGGTTGGTGGTTGGTTATCAATGTACAATGTGCTTTGATTGGATGTCTGGTCGCTCAAGGGGAAATGAATGAATGAATGACAATGAATGAATGCATGAAAATGATGCATTATTATGTACAGAAACATGGTTTAAGTAGCACACAAACCATGACATTTCAGACAAGTCTTGCTGTTGTACACTGGCTAACTGGCATGTTTCTCCTTGCATGGCTGAGATGGGGAAAAGTGCATGACACGCATGACTTAACTTTGAATGGATTAATCATGCATTTCCATGTTTAAATGCCGGCCCCAGAGTTGTGTGTCTCATGTGGAACGTGTTTCCTCTCCAGGAGCTGGGATCACCGGGCAGGATAGTGGAGACCGTCAACGACAACATCCTGCCTCCACCCACTGTCGTCAGCAGAAGGCTCAGATCGCTGGACACATTCAGAGGGTACCCCCCCATCTACCACATGCAAACAAACACACCAATTGATCATGCCGATTATTCGTTAACATCCCATGATGGTGGTTATGATCAGCTGACCATTGTGTTATTATTAAGGAATGTGCTTGCCGTGTATTGCCATCGACATCTTTCTAGATGTATTAATTCATTTAACTTATTTGTTGCTATTTTACTGCAGCCGAACATCAAACCTTTATAAATGTATAATTTAATTTTATAATATCATTATAATTTAAACCATTTGTCCCACATTTAGCTCTGTTCAAAATGTGATTGTCTATTTTTTTTTCCACAAACACAATGGCTGTATTTCACACTACTACTGCATACTGCAGTTGTTCAAGCATGGTTTGTAGGTTAGTTTGCATTAAGCGTCTTCACTTCATTTCAAACCAATTGCTGTTGAGCAACGCTGCATTGTACCGGCTCACCTTATAGGATGTCCTTGGTGGTCATGGTGTTTGTGAACTACGGAGGAGGGAGATACTGGTTCTTCAGACACGAGAGCTGGAATGGCGAGTTATTTATGAACTAACTAGCTTAATGTTCAGCATCTCTGGAATACACTTTAACACCTTAAGTCATTTCCGTGTTTGTTTGTTTCATTACAGGTCTGACTGTCGCTGATCTGGTCTTTCCCTGGTAATACATATTCTCGTTACGTATACGCTTATTTTGTTCATGTTCCGTGCGAAAACTGATTCAAATGTTGTCCTTCTAAATCTCTTGTTCATTTCTTTCTTTGTTACTTCTCCCCTCCTCTATGGCCCTAGGTTTGTGTTTATAATGGGGACGTCCGTGGCCCTGTCCATCAACTCCCTACTGCGTTCAGGCTGGTCTCGCTGTTCTCTGCTGTGGAAAGCTGTTTGGAGGAGCCTGCAGCTCTTCGTCATAGGGGTCCTAATCATCAACCCCAACTACTGCCAGGGCCCCTGTAAGCATGCTGCACCCACCGATCAGGCCTCAACCGGCAGGACACTGCACCCTAGTGGTTTCATGGAGTCACTTCACCTTTTTTGAAAAGGTGTAGTGACTTTGTAGTGTCATTTTAGCACTGTTGACTAATAAACTAAGTACATATTTTCCACCATGTGTGCTTGTGCTTGCTTCCCCCTCCCCCCTACAGTGTCCTGGGACAACCTGCGGATCCCAGGGGTGCTGCAGCGGCTGGCCTTCTCCTACCTCCTTGTAGCCATGCTGGATTTATTGGTGGCCAGGGTTCACGTCGACAACCTCCCTGTGGTCAGTCCAGACCTGCTCATACCCTGCTCTTTACTGTGATTGGAACTGTATCAATGCGAGTTTCCCGCTGGTTTTGACAGTGTTCCCAGAGTGTGTACAGATGTACACATTATTCCCCTCATGATTTAGTTCAGTTCCGAGTCTCGCCATGGTTATTATTTTTGTTGACTATATATAGGCCTCTCTTGGTGCATGTGTTTTTCTTCTTTCCCCCAGGATGCTTGGTGGTATCCTGTTCGTGATGTCTTGCTCTACTGGCCAGCCTGGCTTTGCGTGCTCTGCTTGGAAACGGTCTGGCTGTGCCTCACCTTCCTTCTTCCTGTCCCTGGCTGCCCGACGTGAGTGGGGACAGGAAGTTGACGTGCGTGTTCACATGGAACACGCACATGTCACTATCACCATCTATAGATGTAGGGTTAGGGTTAGGGTTTTGAGAGAGAGAGAGAGAGAGAGAGAGAGAGAGAGAGAGAGATATTTTGTTACATACATTGATGTTTTGCAATGCACCACTCGGTAGGTACCATCAAGTCTTCAAGTTTGTCTGGTCTGTCTGTGTGCAGGGGGTATTTGGGTCCAGGTGGAATCGGGGACATGGGTCTGTACTCTAACTGCACCGGTGGGGCGGCTGGCTACGTAGACCGCTGGCTGCTGGGGAACAACCACATCTACCAGAACCCCTCCTCACGGGTCAGGAGCCGCCGTTCATAGTACACATAATAATACACACGATACACAAGGTGGTCTCTTTTGGTCATTTAGTGAGCGAGGGCACCATCCCTCTTTTCTTTTCGATTACCGAATACGTCACTTCTTAACAGTACAACTCTTAATGAGTTGTATCTAAAGTATGAAAGGGAGTCTTGATTCGGTCTGCATTTCTACCCCAAATTGATGAGACCCATAATTCTCTCTTTTGTAATTTTCATGATGTTGCATCGAATGCCGCACACAAACATTAAATAGCAGGCTCGCGAGCCTAACCGTGTCATTCCTACTGTATCATTTTCATATGATGCATCACTACTATTATAGCAACTCGGCAAAGCAAGCCACCAGAGATCATGTATAAATAAACTGCTAACTGATTAGCCCATTACAAATGGGATATGTGGTTCCTTTCAAATTTCATGTTTTGCATTTTAGATTTCTGTTTTTTTTTCTTTCAGAAAGGGTAGCTGTCTTATCACCCACAGCCACCCAACTCGGTGTCTGTCCCTTCGGGCAACGTTTTCATTTGAATATTATGTTACCAGGGTCCAAAATGAACACCTCCCACCAGCCAGTGGCGAATAGATACGACCATTAGACGGGTTACATTTTTTTTTTTTTAAAGCACGGTTACGTCACTCTGACAGGTAAAAAGACAAAATTCTAAAAGTACATTTTGGACCCTGTATGTTATTATTGACCTGGGCAGTCACGTGGTCACTCTGAGACCCTCAAGTTTCCAGAAGGGTTTTGACAATTACAATGAGGGGGCTTACAAGAAAGCTTGGTTTGTACGATTCTACGAGGGCGTAGTTCAGTGTAATTCAATTACATTATAATTTAGAAAACTAGAAAAAACGAGAGCAAAGTAAGTGACGTGTGTTGTTGCGAAGTAGATATAGTGTAGTAGATATGATGGAAACGAGTGAACGTTACAATATAAAACACATATTCTCAGCAACGAAGGTGAAACATTTACATGTATTGCTGGTAACAGCGAAACAAATAAATAATATCTTCCCTCGGGTTTACCATTTATGTAGACCTGCCCAGGTCTATATAAATGCATTTAATACATTTAATTATATGATGTAATGACAGCTTCTCTGGTCTCATTCAAGGTGATATACCTGACCCACACAGCGTATGACCCTGAAGGCATTCTCGGTAGCATCAACACTGTCCTCATGGCGTTCTTGGGATTACAGGTGTGTAGTGTTACCCCTGCATTATGATGATCCTATTTCCAGTTCAGACTCATTAAGTTGCGTGTTTTTAATTGTGTGTGTGTTTTTTGGGCGGGGTGGGGTTTACCAGGCAGGAAAAATCCTCTTGCACTATAAAGACCTGCACAGCAAGATAATAACACGGTTCCTCATATGGGCTCTCATATTGGTAAGATTGCGATTAAGATGCTCTTTCTATTTGTTTGGATAAAGGATCACTGTGTAGTATTCTCTAGTATCGTGTCTGTTGACTTTGTCAAGGTGGATAATCGTTACAATTATTATGCACCTTCTCGGAGAGTGAGCAGAGGCTAACCCCGGAGTCAAATTATGTTAATTGGTTTGCTAATAGCCACTTTACTGGCTGCGCACACCTCTTGCCTTTTGTTAAATCATTCTGCCCGTCTCACGCAGGGAATTGTGTCGGCAGTCCTCACCAAATGTTCCAGAGACCACGGATTCATTCCTGTCAACAAGAACCTCTGGTAAGGGCACCTCGTTCGGTCACCTGTTGGTTCACTGGCACCGAGTGTGAGTTTGGCACAATGGAATTGAACCAATTCTAACCATCGCTTAGACTGCATTTGTCTGTCATCTTCATTTGTGAGACAACAATATAAGACGCATAGCACACTTATCATGTACACTATCATGTTCACTATCATGAACATGAGTTGAGAGGAATTATGACTAGAGTTCCATCCACTAAAGAAACTTGCTGTTGCACCTTTTCCCAAGAATGGTCTTCTACAACGTGTAGGCATGTGTTTGTACTTAATATTGTAAATATTGGCCTCTCTAGGTGTACATTTTAAAGACGCGTGTTTGTGTGTCCGTCCTGCCTATGTGAATGCAGGTCCCTTTCCTATGTGACCACACTGGCCTGCTTCGCCTTTGTGGTGCTGCTGCTGGTGTACTACATCGTGGATGTGAGGAGGTGGTGGAGCGGAGGCCCCTTCCACTACCCTGGTGAGCTCCAGCATCACACTTCTTCCTCCTGCTGTCTGCTAACGTTCTCCGCAGTAGGGGACGGTGCACGGAGGATGCTGGTACAAAATCAAATGATGAGAGCACCTATCCCACGATAAAAACAAGATGGCCGCTTTCATATTTTGTATTTATGATCTATTATCGCAGTTGTTGTCTTGATGTCATGTTACCCTGGAGAAATATGATAGTAATATATACATAGATTATTGTATATGAATATACTGTCTGGGAATGGGCTTAAGTCTGTTGTATGTGTGTACAGCCAATGTATACAACAAACATTTATTTCCATTCCAAAAGTATATTGTACGTGTGTATTTAAGGTAGAAGAGCAATTTATTGCTATGATTTATATTGGGTCACAGTTTAAGAAACACATTCCAAGAAACGTTAACCTTAATCTGTTCTCTGTACTTGTAATGAATGATAATGTTCTAGGAAAGCCTCAAGGCAAACTCATTAAATCATATTCGTATTCGACTTGTTGTGATGCTGGTTTCAGGTATTTTTGTACTTGTTGAGTCTCGTCATTAGTCACATCTCACATATCACTACTGTGTTCCAGGTATGAACTCCATCTTGGTCTACGTCGGCCATGAAGTGTTTGAAGAGTACTTCCCCTTCCGCTGGCGCATGGCCAACAGCCAATCACACGCTGAACACTTAGCCCAGAACCTTGTGGCTACTTCCTGTTGGGTCCTCATCTCCTACCTTTTGTACAAGAAAAGAGTCTTCTGGAAGATTTAAAGATTTAAAGCCAAACACTGTGTTGATCAGACAGATGGAGGACAACAGATAGAATTCACCCAACAGACTTTTTCCACAAAATGTAAAAAATGGAATTTCTTTTTATATTTTCGCTGTGTATATAAACTCCATACGTTGTTATATGTTTACTTTCATGAAATGACTAAAAGCCAGGACTAAATTTGGTTTTGATTGTTTTTAAATGACACTGGCATGTGTCTCGCTGTCTCCATGAAGTGACAGTCCCTGTTCTACAGCAGAGGGAGCACTGGAACATTTCATGGTGGGATGCTTATTTCTGTTTTGTATTTTAATGTGTGTAATTGGGTTTTCTGATTCTGTTCATTCCAATTTGATTCACCAATTTAAAGTTAACTTTTTAGTTTTGTACTATTTTTACACTGTATATAGGCAACATATTTTTCTCAAGTCTCAAGTTGAATTATGGGAAGTTGAATTTCGCCAAGGGCTGTTACTGCCAAATACAACATTTAAATTTCTAATGGTGTGCCGATGGATTCACATGTTATCAATAATGCACACACTATACACATATTCACTTGATTCTATCATGCATAATTAAAAGGTTTTGCTCATTTTGTACTGGCGCCATGAAGAACCTCCAATGTAAGATGGTAGTGAATGAGGTGTCATATCACTCACTCTCTCTCTCTCACTCTCTCACACACACACACACACACACACACACACACACACTATGTAAAGTGTGTTGAGTGCCTGGCAAAAAAGCGATATATAAATATAGAAAAATATATATGC
>OMNR01038685.1:0-11092 GCA_900303205.1 Mora moro
GCTGAGACCGTGGGAACTTTCCTAGCACACGTCTGTCAGGGAGCCGGTTGTCAACGCCGACGCTCGCGAATGCCAAGTCAGGATTCGTCTCAGTTTTCCAGCGACCGGAGCGGAAGCTGGCTGCGCCCTTGGGATCGTACAACAGGGCCAGGCTGTTGTTAGCTGCCCAGGCAGCCAGGTTCTCTCCGTCAGGTGTGTTAGTGCTGTACCCCCAGTCTTCTGCTGGCAGTTGAAGTCGCCAGCATAGAGACAGGGGTGGGGGAAAACTGGGAGATGCGCTGGTCTGATTCGCGAGGGGGGAGGCTTGTAGATTGACGATTTTAAGGCCGTCGACGTCCACGCACAGCCACTCAATCTCCGAGTCAGCCGGGGATTGGTCAGCGAGAGTCCAGCTCAACCTTTGATGGACAAACGTAGCGAGGCCATGCTTCCTGCTCAGGATAGACCCAGCTAGAGCGAAGTTTGGTAGAACTAGCTTGTCTGCTGTTACGCAGTGGGTCTCCTGAAGGAGTATGACGTGGGCCTTGGTGGTATAGGCCAGCTGTTCAATGACATCATTCTTGCTTGAGGTGAGCCCTTCGGTGTTCAGCTGCAATATCCTGGGTTGAAGGCCGGCAGGGCAAGCACCACCGGCACTCTCCCTGTGCGTGTGCAGCCGAGCACCAGCCCGGGTGATGGCCTGTGTGCCTGGTGGTATGTTAGTTAATAATGTGTGATCTGGTACTCAGCTTCCCTCCGTTGGGCCTCAGTGGGCTTTAGGACCACTTCGGATGACTTGTTACCATCTGCTTCTCGTAGACCATTACCCCAGGTTGACGTAGTCATCAACCTGGAGTAATGGTTCCCTGAGCAGTGGCTCGTGGCTCGTGGCTCGTCTGGGGTTGGATTGGCTGCCTGCACCTGTTTGTACAAACACTGATAGACAGACGTGAGGCCCTTCAAACATGCAGCTAGCTCATCGTCTAGTTGCTCTAGGGTTCACTTGACAACTGACAAGCAGGGGCCGTTCGATGTACCCTGTCCTAGTTAGACAAGTACCTTTAAGTGATTTCCTCCTAAATGTCTGCAGGCACACACTGACCAAACATCCAAAAATAGTTGTGCACAATTCTAAAAAGCTCATGTTACAACCCAAATTGTGTCTAGGGGTAAAGAGAAGGAGGGAAGCAACACGGCCAGTGCAGTCAGGCAAAATATTGCCATTTATTGTTTAGTGTACCACAGTTTGACACAAGCTTTATGCTCAACAGTTAGCTGCAAGACACTCAAACAGAAAGGACACTCAGGAGCAACATGAAACAAAGGGAAGGGCAGCGGATGGCACCAACTGATAAAACAAACAAACAAACCAAAACATGCTTCCTGACTCAACATAATAAACCCACTTACCTACTACTATTAACAAACAAAATAAAGAAACAAACTAACCTACTACGCTAACCTTACCTGTAAACAAAAAACACATACAGGAGCCATGCATAGTGGAGCTGTACAATTTACTTACGGTGTGGTGCAGGGTATGTGTAAAACAAATAAACAAAAATTAAGCCTAATGCCCAGAAACCACGCTAGTGTCTCATACTAGTTAACATTTTCTAGATCTCAGAGGAGAACCGAAATCAGCTGTTGGACTGATTATACACATACGGGTTAACAATTACACAAACGGAGAGACACAGAGGTGGGATCAAATCTCAGCTGCTCGGGCACTTTTAAAGGCGCTGGGCAGAGATCTGATTGGCAGCTGAATCAGATGATGTGCGGGACCAGCCAAAGTCAGGAAACACTGGGGCGGACTGGGGAGGGGGGGAAATAATCCCACAGGTGATGTCGACCCTGGAACTAAGCGTCAGAACGAAAAGAAACTGCACCACAGTAAAACACAATAACCAAACAGTCACCTGACAACAGTAACACCCCCCACATAAATACAAACCTATGGCTTTGTAATACTTTACAACACAACACATCACACACGGGACAGAGCATCAACTACAACATTTTCTGACCCCTTTTTGTGTTTAATCACAAGGTTACAATCCTGAACCAGCAGAGCCCAGCGCATGAGCCGCTGGTTGTGGTTATACATGCGCGACAGAAACACGAGAGGGTTGTGGTCGGTGTAGACTACGAGAGGCTGACTGCAGGAGCCGAGGTAGACTTCAACATGCTACAAAGACCACAGTAGCGCTAGCGTCTCTTTTTCAATGGTGGAATACTTCACCTGTTGCTTGTTGAACTTGCGAGAGAAGTAGCTGATGGGATGTTTTACTTGTGACAGCCCCAGGGCCTCTGCTAGGGGTGTGTTGTGTTGTTGCTGTGTTCTGCGTATGTGTGTGTCCTGCAGGGTTCCTGGTTGGCTGGAGGTCATTAAGAGATTGGAGTCAGCTGGCCACTGTCTTCAGCCTGTAAGACCCGCCCATCTTGGCAGTCGGGGTGCTCCTCTTTCCCTGGCACCATGCCGTGTTACGTGGATGACTTTGATTTGTTGTAATTCCTGAGTTCCCCTGGTAGAATGTTCTCTGACAGTTTCATTTGTTTACTTAGCCTTTGTTATCTTTGGTTAACTTAAATCACTTTTTGTTAAATAATAGGCATATATTTTAGTTATCCCTCGCGTTGGTTCCACTTATTTGTTGTGGTCTTGGAGCCGGACCATAACATACTCCATCCAAGTCTTCCTGCATTAACACACCCCCTGCACCTACAGTGCTGGTATCGGAACTCAGTTATGGCGCTAACTTTTGTCTCAATGAGGCGGACCTGACCCTGTCCAACCTGCCTTCCTAGGTACGTTACGGTGCCTTTCCCAAACTCACATTTTGCCAGATTTAGATGCAAGACGATTGAATACCTCGCGATGTTGGTTCACGTGTTCACCCCAGGAAGTAGGGTTAAAGATCTGATCATCCAGATACATGTTACAGTTGGCCAGAACAATGTTAACTAACTGCTGGAAGGTGGCGGGGGCGTTGCACATGCCGAAAGCCATAACCGTATACTGTAAAAAGTGGTCAGGGGTTACAAAGGCGGAAATCTCTGACGCACGCTCAGTTAGAGGTACCTGCCAGTAGCCCTTGAGCAGATCAAATTTGCTTACAAACTTGGTGAGACCCAAATTGTCTTCCATATGCGGGAGTGGGTAGGAATCGGGTACGGTGACGGCATTAACTTTTCTCAGTCAGTGTCAGTGATAAACCACGGTGAGCCATCCGATTTAGCTTCCAGCAGGCAAGACGAACTCCATGAGCTAGTACTAGGCTGCGCTAATCCATGCTCTAACAGGTACTGGACCTCTTTTTTCATCATCTCCCTCTTTACCTGATTAACGTGATACGAGTGTTGTTTAATGGGCCTGGCGCCTTTTGCATCAATGTCATGCTTAAGCACAGTGGTCCGGGTAGGAACATCACCGAAAAGACACGGAAACTCTGTGACTAGGGCTACAATATCACTCTGCTGGTCAGTGTCTAGATGGCCAAGCTGTTTTCAATCAATCTCAATACCTGCTGTAGATGCATTTCCACTGCTTTATTACTGCACTGTACTAAAACCACAGATGAATGACAATGGGGAACAGTGTTGACTAGTGGTTTTGTTAGTCAACTATTCTGTGCCCCGTCTGTATGTGGCCGAGAAACAAGGCTTTGTTTCTGCCGCTGTGACACAGAAGACAATGTCCCATAAACCTGTGGACTACTTCAGTACCCAATTGGAAGCTGTGGAGGCCAACATGGTCTGATTTACTGTGCTTAGAAGAGTCGTGGGGAGCTGTAGAAGGAGTGACGTGTGCAGGACATACTTTACAGCTGTGCATCGTTGGAGCTGTCAAATACAACCCCGTGTTGCGCACTGTTGCAGCATCCAGATGTCTTGTAGGACATTTCTAAAGAAGTGCGAAGGCAACAGCAGCACTCCGGGACAAAGAAAAACAACAAGATCTGCCTGAGCATAAACTAATTCAAGACATCCCAACGCAGTGGAATTTCACCTGTGTCATGCTGGATCAGCTTGTTGAGCATCGGTGGGCAATGGCAGTTGTTTCATCAGATCTGAGCATAAAAGGGCAGAACGCACCCTGGATCTGATGTTTCAATAGTGGATTGTGGCTGAAGAAACTGCTACCATTCTGGAACCTCTCATCACACTCACTGAACTGTTGTCAGAATAAGACAATACCTTGTTGTCCACTATCCCCATGCTGATTAATGTAAAACAACATCATCTGATCGATCGGGAGGAAGAAACTCCTGCCATCAGAGAACAGAAATGGAAAATGGCCGAAGAGATTGACCAAAGATTTGGGCTCACACTGTTGGATTTGACCAGTGTGCACATTCTGGCAGCTGCAGTCGATCCCAGGTTTAAACACCTGAAATTCCTTGAGAATGACAGGAAAAATGCAGCTTACATGGAACTTGCCAATTTAACCAGGCATTTAACGCAGGCTGGGGCTGTAGTTAAGTTTTCCTGTGCAGCAGATGGAAAATCCACTAGAGGGAACCAGTCGCTCACAAGAGGGAGCCGCAGCTCCAGCGAAAAATCTGAAGTCTGACAAACAGAGAGATAATGACATGCTACTGAGTATGGACAAGAAAGAAGTTGTCGAGGTGAACAAAATTAGCTAACAGGAATTCCTGAATGACAAAATCAAGGTAGATTCCGGGCCAATGATATGATGGAAGAAAAATGCAGAACGCTACCCAAAACTTGCGGTGACTGCTAGACACATACTTTATACACGCACGCCTTACAGAATGGGTCTCGACTGGAAACAACCTGGCCAGCGGAACCACAAGAAACATGATATGGCTGACCATCGATTGGAAGGGACACGTCTCAGACAGACTCACGTCTGTCTCAGACTCACGTCTCGGACGTGAAACCAGACTACAGAAGAATCAATGGGACCTGTTGGCAAAAGTGGCGATGCCAAGGCAGTGTGCACCAAGAAAAAATACTTTTCTACAGCGCTATCACCATAGTGCTGCTGCACACCAGAATTGTACTTGCTCTTCCATAATTGCTAACAAAGGACTAACTGATAGCTTCATCTTCCCATTGTCGGTATCCCTCCTAGGCCAGCGAACACAAACTCGGCCAGCACTGATTAACAAAACTTTTCTCGTAGCCGGTGGGAAGACAAGCTAAAACATCCTGTCTGGACACCAACATCCGTAGACAAAGGGAAAATACAGAGTATCTCTGTAATAAAACAGGAAACCCTGCGTAACTCCACCCCTCGCACTTATAAAGTGCATTATCCGTACCGGATACTCGTTTCAGCTTTATTTGGCTCAACCCTAGTTGCTATGCCATCGATCGGCAATCGGTCAAGACCAACTGCACCATTGACCATTTATACATATATATTATGGGAATGCATTGTATTGCCCCTTGTTGTGTTGTGTTGTGTTGCCATACATGTATTAGGCTGAGGTACTAATGTAACATTATTGTTATTTACAGGCCTGCTGACCAGAGCACATCAGGCACCCATCCCCCCACAATCCAATTTTCATCTCGGTCCAGTACTACAGCCAGCCCCCAGCAAGCAGTCAAGACCAGTTAGCAGAGCTTTGCAGAGTTCCATATTACAGGCTATGATGTAAAGGTTTGTTATAGTTATTTTCTATATGGATATTATATTTTGCTGTTACCACATTTTGTATATATTTTTTATTCTCATGTTTTTTATATTTTAAATAAAAAATGTGAAGACCAATGCAGTTTGGCTATATTTATTCTGTATGTATATGGTGCACAATAGTGGAAAATAATGATGAATGACTAAATGACAAAACCAAAGGGTGTATTATGTACAGATAATATCCAATAGTGTAAGTACCACACACTCAAGAGAGAGAGAGAGAGAGAGAGAGAGAGAGAGAGAGAGAGAGAGAGAGAGAGAGAGAGAGAGAGCTCTCTGATGTTAGCAGGTAACACCTGGCTGTAACATTTGACCACTGTGGTTATACATAACAAATATTCTCGACGAGGTACAAGGTTTATCTTTGTATCCAGTGATAAAATCGTCTGCGCTGTGCACTAATTAAGGCGTGGGGTTTAAGAAAACGACGAGGCTAGGTATTTCAGATGATAGGGTAAACTTTATTGAATTCCAATCGTGAGCATGGAATTCTCGCAACTTTTAATAACATATACATACACCGGATTCGACTACTCCCCTCTCGACCGGCCACATAGCCAGGAGGGTAAACACTCCACCCATTAAATCGGCTTGAAGGAATAGGAAAATGATGGATTTCTGTAGTTCATCACTTCAAACAAGATTAAGAATGTCAATAGCTCTTCCAGTATGTGACTTAAAGACATCAAACCAGTTTTAAATGATTATATGAGAGAATGCACATGATGCACAGCTTTTGGGTTTTTCATCTAATCATTTTAATATTTTGTTTAAAACATAAGAAAAAATATTTTTAGCTTTTTGGTCATATGACCTTGACACCCCAAATTACTATTTGATTGCTCATAGAGTACTGACACATGTTGCACAGCCTTTCCTTTGTCCATTTTTATCTCATCCAATTTTATATGAATTGTTCAAATTTTGGAATTTCAATAGTTTTTTTGCTTTGTTAATTTTCATCTCATGCTATTTTATATGAATATTTCAAAGTTTTTTGTTTCAATAGCTTTTTGATCACATGACCTAGACACCCCACATTACTATTGGATTGCTCACAGAGTACTGAAACATGTTGCACAGCCTTTGCTTTGTCCATTGTCATGCTATTTTATATGAATTTTTTAAAGTTTGGGAATTCTATTTTAAAAGTTTGAAAAATAGCTTTTTGGTCACATGGCCTGTTTATGGAGGATGTGAGAATGTTTTCAACAATGGTGTGAGTGGAAATATGGTAGCCGAATGCTAGTTTTGCATATGCATATGTAACGGCGTTAATAACTTTTGGTTAAATTCCAGCATAAATAGGGAAATGCCACCTTGTGGAATGTAAAGATATTCCCATTGTTTAGTGCAATTGGCTAATGTGAGGGAATTATGGGTACCCCAGCAGAACTATACTGCAGGTAAAGTTATTATTGTAATTACATGTGTCCTTTCTTTGAAATTGAGAGATGAGATGCACCTCATTAGTTTTTATAAATTCCACTAAACGATCACACAATTGTTAGACTTTATAACATTAATAGGTATCATTGTATTAGTATAACCCCACAGCAGAACTAGAGGGAGATGCTGTATTTATCCCAAAGTTATATATATTATAATATTATTATATATTATATATATTATAAAATAAATCTACAATCATCTACAAATCAGTGGTGTCAAGGCTTGTTGGCTTGAGGGATGGGAGAAGTGTCACACATAGCAATGATTTTGGTCTTATTGTTTTTATTAGGGCCATGGTGATGCAGCAGAACACTAACTGAATTGCTGTTTATTTCCTCTACACAACATATTTTCCATAGGATTATAATGGGACGATTAAAGAAAGGACAAAGAGCAGACACAGATCTCTGGAAATAAGCTGGTGGGATAGATAGTTGTGATACAGGCATTTGTTGCACATGGGTTTGGAGAAAAAAAATATCACAATCAAATCAGAAACATGGTCCTCTTTAGCTCTGCACCTTTTTAATGATGACAGTATGATGCAGAAGAGAGATCCAAGGAGAAGTAGTTAGCCAACATGAAAGAGAGAAGAAGCAACAAGAGGATAAAGAGGAATAAATAAAGCAGCTAACAGATACAGAGGAAGAGAGAGGAGGCGAGGAAGAGGAGAAGAAAGGAAGAGAGAGGAGGCGAGGAAGAGGAGAAGAGAGGAAGAGAGGCTCTCCTGAACCTGACAACAATAGTGAAGAGGCTACAGAAGAGAAGCCCCCGAGTGATACAGAGGGAGAGATGGAGGAGGTGAGAAAGAGGAGAAGAGAAGGAAGAGAGAGGCTCTCCTGAAGAGGTTTTCACCATTCTCATTCTCATTAAACGGGAGGAGTGGAATAAAATAAAACCATCGCCAGCCACAACAAGCCTTCGGCGACCATGGACAGACGTACTCTGAACACAGCCGTAAAAGATATATCTGCAGTGTGCACACTACTGCTACCATAGTACAGCACTCTTTTGGTTTGATTTGTACTGCCAGGGAAGGGCAAATACAAGCCACCTCTCCCCATCTCTGAGCTAGTATCTAATGAACACTCTATCCCAACACTTTCATATTGGTTGATGGAAACAGTCAGAAAAGTCTCCAAGTGCACATCACGTAGAGTAAGACAGGTGGAGACAGATTACAGCTGGGCTCTAATGGATAGTGTGCTACTCTCTTTCAACAAGCAGAGTGTTTTTGCCTATTTTGATAGAGCCCATAATGTGATTGCAATGCAGACGACCAACAGTGATCTTCTGAAGTACACTGAGTTACATCTTTGCTCTGCCCACATTCTAAAAGCAGTCTCCCAGGGATTTGGGAAAAATACACAAGACAAAGGACTGAAGGAGTATGCCACACATTGCTTTGCTGTACTGTTGAACAGTACCAGCATGGATGAAGCACTTTGTGTGTTCCACCATATGTGTGTACTTTTCACTGCAATGGAGAATAGTGATCTGGTCAAACATGCCAAAAGCAGTCTGGACAAGCACATAGCAAGTAGAGCATGTGGATGAAGAAGCCAAAGATGAGTACCAAGGTGAAACAAACAGCAATGCAAAGACTGTATCTGGGCAATCTCCATTCACAAGTGACCTTCAGGCTGTTCTTCACTGGGTAAAGTGTCATATTCAATTGGAGTTAGAAACGGGGATCAAAAACAATTATGTTGATGTATGTATGATATGCTTGATGTTCTTTTTGACCACTACCTAGGCATATTTCCACTGTGGAGTGGGATATTGCTTGGCAATCTATCAAGATACGCCAAAGATAATGTCAGCAAGGGAACAACAGAAACCCCCAAGACTCGTGAAACAAACTGCCAAGTTGAGATGTGGTTTTGGATTGTCAAACAATCAATCCTGCAGAAGAACAAGTACCTCCGTCCAGCTGATTTCATACACAAAATGTATGGCTCTCTGCAAGGCAGATACAAGGAGCATATCATTCAAAATAACCTACCTGACAAAAAATGTCTTCCAATAGGTCTAAAGGACAGTACAAGGCCACTCAGACAAAGCCTGCTGGAAAGAATGATGCCTCAAAAGGAACAGGTCTTAAGGATGCCAAAGGGAGTCCATCTGACTATCACCAAAATAGCAGCAAAGGTATTATATTAAAACTATTGATCATGATCATGGTAATTTTTAGGACACTTTGTGAGTGATATTGAAAAATATTGTAGAATCAATAATCTTTTTTTATGCAGATACAAGCACTATGGAAGAAAAAAGCAGTAGGGGTGGGTCTTAACGGAATACGCATGTGAGAGAGAAGTCACAACAAGTGGTACAGGTAGACGACATGTTTTTTGTGGAAGACAAAGGATTCAATGCTCTCAGCAATGCTCTCAACCCTTCCTACACTCTTCCATCAAGGAAGACAGTATCCCAGACAGTTGCAAACATTTATCATAAAGAAGCAGCATCACTGAAGGAAAGGGTGTCTAAACTGTCAGCGGTTTGCTTAACCATAGACATCAAGGGCTACAACCTCATTTATGGCAGTAACATGCCACTTCATTGAAGATTTCAAGATGTCCTCCTGCCAATTGGACTTTTGAATTTAGTGACCGGCACACAGCAGAAAATCTGGCCAAAAAGCTTCTCAGTGTTGCAAAAGATTGGAAAGTGGAAGATAAAGTGGTTTGCTGCGTAACTGACAATGCTGCAAACATTACAAAGGCTATACAAATAACAAAATGGACCCACCTTCCATGCCTGGTGCATACCATCAATTCCCTCAAAGGCCTAAAACCCATTCTGGATAAAGTGAAAGAGGCAGTGGAATACTTTCACAGGAGCACACTGGGTGCAGAAAAACTGAAGGCCACTCAGATCCAAATGGGGATGGCAGAGCTACGACCCAAACAGGACTGCATCACAAGATGGAACTCTACATATGACATGTTGAAGAGTTTTCTGAAATCCAAGGATGCCATTATCTCCATCCTGGCCATCACAAATGCATCAGTCAGCTGTTGTCCCAAGAAGAATGGAGCATACTGCAGGAGGTGTGCACTATCCTGGAGCCCTTTCAAGAAGTCACTGTGGAGATCAGTGCAGAAAGGTATGTTATTAGTTAGAGTTTATGAGGCTTGAGGCTTTCCAGAGAATAGCAACTGCAGCAGGAAGAGTCACTCTCAGCAGCAGCGAACCCAGCCAGCAACCAGGTCAACAGGAAGGAGCAGGCAGTGCTGCACAAGGATCAGTTGTTTGGAGCCATTTCTATGACTGGGTCGCTGGTGCAGTGTCAACAAGGAATCCCACAGCAGATGCCATCATGGAGGTGTGGTCTTACTTAGAGGAGCCCCTTCTTCCAAAATCCTCAGATCCTCTCAAGTGGTGGGAAAGTCGGGCCACCGTGTACCTCAGGATCACCAAGCTCATGGTGGAAAGGCTTTGCATTGTGGCAATGTCAGTTACGTCAGAGAGAACATTCTCCAAGACTGGACAAATCATCTCAGAGAGGATAAATCGCATTAAGCCCTCAAAGTGAGTAAACTTGCTCTCCTGAATGCAAATTTGCCATAGATGATGGCATAACGCATGCTGCTTGAGTAGTAGTTTGGCTGGCTGAGAGATGTAGCAAGTTATACATTTTTCTGTGAGTAAAAGTAGATTGTTTTTCTCTGCCTCACATTTCAGGGCTGTTGTTGATGTCTTGTTTACAATTTTTTTATTGTGTTATGTTATTGTTTACAAGTAAGTAAGCCGTGTTTGAGCCGATGTGGCTCATAGGCCTATTACTAGTACTGTTTATTCTTAAAAATTGTCTTGCGTGAAATGTTTTTTGTTGTTTGATTTGCACTAAAATCTGCTTTGCACAAAAGTTTATTATACTTGTTTTTTTATTGTGCCAATAAAAGGTTTTCTAATATTAAGAGTTGCATGAATTGCATTCAAGGCAAGGCAACTTTATTTACATAACACATACAGAGGGTAAAT
>OMNR01038687.1:0-14619 GCA_900303205.1 Mora moro
CCATCATTTCGTCGCGGGGTGTGTTTGTGTTTGAACAGCTCAGGTTTGTGCCGTTCATGTTCGAGCCTGCCGCTCGCCGTGTATAAAAAAAAACACGTCTCTTTCAATCAACTGAAGACAGCAGCGGGTATAGCTTCGTGCTCGGGGGCCAGTGTGCGGGGTGAACTGGAAAGGGGGAAATTCAAGATGGTGGGCAGCGGGGGGTCTTGGGGGTCACGTGTTTACGGAAGCGCAGAGAGCTCTGTGGCCTTGAGTCGTAGCGTTGCTTATTTCACACTAAAACAGGCCCTAAACCTAAAACAAACAACTATAAATAATAATAAGATATAGGCTAAAGCAGGACAAGGCATTCTTTAAATGCAATAGACTGAATAGTCGAATGACACTGTTGTTAAATCGAGGGGTGTGTGTGTGTGTGTGTGTGTGTGCGCGCGTGTGTGTGCGCGTGCGTGTGTGCGTGCGTGTGTGTGTGTGCACCACAAATAAAGATTGTGGGCATTAAATAAAATCAACTCAAATATGTTGCTTGAACATAATATAGGCCTAATATAGACCTATATCTTATTAAAAATAAATCTTATCAGACTTAGGCCTAAATTAGGGGTAGTTCCTCTAAATGTTTTTGAACATTTTGTTTCTGCTCAATTAAAACAGATTGCCACAGGTGTATTCGCGTTTTTCTTTAGGCTACAGGTTGCATTGCAATACGCAATAATAAATAATAATGAAACGTTTAATTCAGGCTGGTATGAATTAAAAGGCATCACTTAACATTCACCATGACATCATTTTCTTAAGTTGTTCATTGCGGAAGACACCGGTCTGTAGGCCTACCAGATTCATGGAAGTGGATTAAACCATAATTACTCTGACAGACACACATGTATTTACCAGCTCTGTCCCTCTGATTGGTGAAGAGCGGACCATCATCACGTGACGTCATTTGATCAAACATCTACGGTTAATTGAGCATTAATCTATTCGTCTCTCTGTTAAAATAGATTTCGTTGAATTTTAAGGCACTATGAAACTGATGATAGGGATATCTTTTTTTTAATATTTATTATGACAGATATAGGCTGTAAGATAAAGCGGATGTCAGACCTAGATATTTTAGTGCAGGTTGTGCATCGGTTTCACAATAAATGTAATCTAGGCGTATTGGAATAGGCTACACTACAAAATACATTCTCAAACAAATTAGACATGTAGGCAGGAGTTTTAAAACGGAGACATATGTTTACATTACCCTCCTTCATGACACCTTAGAAAATACAGGCCATATATCCGCGTCTCCTGGAGCCGGGAAATGTATACAAACTATCATTTAGGACTACCTCTCTGTTTCACGAGTTTGCCAAAGGTCTCACGTTTGCAAGTGAGCCTAAAATATGTGGATCAAATGAATAGACCTATCCTACGCATGCTCAAGAAATACCAGAACAAAATGGAGATAAGATGAAGAACTGATTAGGCTATTTAGCCATAGGAGGAAGTGGCTCTCATAAATGTGTGGTGTGGGCAGAGAAAGACTAGTTCTCTAAATAAATAAATAAATATATATATATATATATATATATTCTATATGTAGGCTATAGGCCATGCCTAACCAATGTTGCGTAAATAGGTCTACATTGTAAATACCCAATAAATATTGGGTAGGCCTACAATTTGTTCAAAGGAAAGAAAAGGCTAGACAATAAAATAATATATAATAAGTTAGAAAAAATAAATGAAGCACGAGACACTTAATAGAAGAAACCTCCAGACCTTGGACCACCACTAACGAATATAGGCTTATAGCAATGAAAATGGTATTAATTCCAATGAATTGCAAAATAATGAATTAGGTGTAATTAAATAATAAATGTAATTCAAATGTAAAAGTAAGAAATATTTTATTTACATTATTTCAGTGCAAATGATTACCAAAATATGTAACACAAGTTGAGACACAATGCATGAACACTCGGTGATGTTCTGAGATTTACGAACGTGAAACAAGTGGTTTACAACCTAAGAAAATTCACAACCGGCCTATTTCCCCTCAAAAAAGGAAAAACAATCATGCACGTAAAGGATTTAGAGAAACATTAGGATTCATTGCAAGAAAAGAACCTGGCTTTTTTTTTTAGGCGGTTCTCTCCAAATGCGTCTCGAAACACTTCTCTTTTTTTCTATCAAAAATGAGCCTATACAAATGTACAGAATTGAACGTTCATAAACTAAACGATTCAATTACGATATAGTCCTTTCATATTAACATCTGCGACGCCACTGTCTCTGCAGCGACAGCCCCGCCCGGCGCCGTCTCCGCGGTACTCACGGGCCCACTTCCGGTGGTGATCACGCTGGTCTTGTTGTGGTCACAGATGTCCACGTCGCTTTTGTCGCCTTCCTCGAACTCGGACTCGCTCGCCTCGCTGTCGCACTCGGACTCCTCGGGCTCCTTGGTCTCCGTCTCCTCGGCGGGCGACTTGTCCGTCTGCTCCTTCTCTTTGTCCTTCTGCGCTTGGGCCTCCTTCGAGTGTCTCCACTTCATGCGTCTGTTCTGGAACCACACTTTGACCTGCGGACGGGTTGTGAGACAGGCTGGTGTTTTCACAATCTGCTGATATATCGACTGTATTATTTACCACGGAGCTACAGTAGGCCTATCTATGCTCTATCATTTTGTATGGTTTATTATTAGATGCATTCGTGCATGCGTAGATCAAACGATAATTATTTTCCCCCCTGAATTTGGCCTACTTATTTTTCAAATATGTAACCTGACGTAATATATAATTGTAGGCTATATCTATATTAAAGTCGATGGTCAACATAGCCCCCCTCAAGGTTGTTGGCCTGTCTTCAGTTTAAATGTGGCCTCATTGACCTGATGGGTAGGCCTATATTGCGCAAGCTGGCCTATCTATGTTTATCCGAATGACAATTCCGGACTGCACCACAATAGGCTATACATACACATACAACTCAGTATAATAATGACATCAGCATTTAAGTGGTTTAAGTGGCCATGGTGTGGACATGTGTACATCATTGGGAAATATTATTTTTCTATAACAACAACAACAACAACAACAACAACAACAACAACAACAACGCGTAAATAGACAAACCTGTGCGTCTGTCAGACCGAGCATGGCCGCCAGTTGCTTTCTGTCCGGTTTGGTGACGTACTTCTGTATTTCAAACCTCTTCTCGAGTCCCTTTCGCTGCAGGTTTGAGAACACTGCCCTGGACCACGAGCGTTTCCGTTTGTACGTCTGGGGCATCGTGTCTTTCGTGAGGACAGCATATGGACCTGTACCAAAAAAAAAAGGCGAATCGAGTGGTTACGTTCAGAGAGATCATTGACACTATGATGCACAATATGCTCTCGGTTCCCTATGCGTGCGTGCGTGTGTGTGTGTGTGTGTGTGTGTGTTAGTCCTAGGCTATATGTGTGCGGGAGGCTACCTGGGAAGGTGTCCTGAAACTGATGCGGGCCTGATTGCCTGCCGCCTAGTGAACTCATCATGGAGGACGCGTCGTTCATCCCGGGGTCTAGTGACGTGAAGTACTGGCCCGGCGCAGGCTGAACGGAGACGTGGTGGATCCCTGACTGACGGTTTGAGCTAACAATAGATGTCAGATCTGTTTCAGAGCCAGAGATAAACTATAGTGAGCAAAAGAAAATTGAGATATTCTCTAAATGACATAGGCCTATGTCGGCGCGGCCTCAGAAGGGAATATTATTATTATAGGCCTGTTCTGTGGACATTTGACCAACACTCCTGACTCACTACATGTGGCGTATTTAATGTAACTACTGGACGCCTCTGTTTTGTTATAACGATTAAATGATAATGTTGATGTAGGGTGTAACATTTACAAACAATGGCAATAAGGACAAACACAAAAAGCGTTTACTTTGCTTTTTTTTGTTGCCTTGTATAAAAGGTAACAGCATGTGAATCTAAATCATGACACCATGGTTATTCTATGGACGATTTAAAATAATAATAAAGCAGAATGCTCACCTCTTAACGACGTGGGCTCTTTGTGTTTGGAGTCAAAGTCTGTCGACAATATCCTATCAATTCCGAATTTGAGGTCTTTGCTCGAAGGCGGCGGGGCATGCTGAGGGTTAAATGTCCTCGACACAGAGGTTAACTGTAGTCCTTGTCTGTGGTACGGCGACGCTGGGTTCGCTCTCGCGCCGAACATCGACGCTTCTGGCGCAACGGGAGACGGGCGCAGCGGCGAGGTGTTGGACTGCTGCTGCGCGCGGTGTCCCATGCGCACCATGAGGGCCGAAGATCCCGGGATGTTCTCCGCGTCCCCCCCCTGCAAAATGTCTGCGATGCAAAACGAGGGCTTCTTCATCGTATCCACAGCGAACCCGCCGGCGCAGTAGGACCAAAGACTAAAATTAGATGCGTAAAACGGGTTCAGCCCTGCCGCATACATCCCTGAGGTTGTTTTTCGTCTTACGGTGGATCAATGTTTGTCAGAAAGGGCGATATGGTCAAAAAAAGAGAGAGGAACGAGAGGGTAACGCCGTGCTATCAGTGTCTGTGGAGGTTGTCCGTCCTCTTCTCCAAGTGCCAAACTCGTTCTCCCTCTTAGCCCAGTAGTTCCACTCTCAAGTCCGTTCTCTGACACTGATTGGTTGCTTTGTATCCAATGAGTGTTTTGTATCGCGCCTATCACTCCCTTGCAATGTAGATGATGTGTAGCCTACACAGATGTCACTGAGCGTGACACTCAAGACCAATTCTGATCCCTAGACGAAGGATTGATCTATCTCTATAAGCGAGGAGCCCCCGCCGCAGCCTGACGTCCACCCGCATCAATACGCCACGCCCCCTTACGACACGCAAGCACAGAAACGCGCACACATGCGCGCGTGCACACAGGTGCCCACGGACTGCGTATTATTTAGTATTATTATGTGTTGTTGTAATAATAGTAATAATAATAATAATAATAATAGTTGTAATAATCATAATAATATTATTATTAGTAGTAGTAGTATTATTAGTAACAGTAGCAAAACTAGAATAATTTTGTAGGAATCAATTTAACACACTATAGGAAACTATAATACTACTATATTGTAAAGAATCTCGCGATGGAGGAGCATATTATCTGCAGGCCCACAGGCCCTTTTTTAACACAGGATTAAATGCACTCACGTCTGTGTGCGTGTAATTCAAGTGTGTGTGTGTGTGTGTGTGTGTGTGTGTGTGTGTGTGTGTGTGTGTGTGTGGTCGTGCGCGCGATTGTTTTATTTGTAACAATAGACCTACATGTTCACGAAACTTGAGTTAAATGTTCAAACGTAAAAAGCCTCCTTTGAGTCTTAATATGTAAATGTTCAATGCTATTCATTTTATAGTGTGTTATAATGTTCAAAGTAAACGTTGAAAACATCCCGTGCAATCATCGTGTATACCTCGACCTAGAGTTTATATTAGGTTCATGTCATCCTGTTTTTGATGGTCTGTGACTCGTGTTAAATGAGCGGATATGCCTGGTAGATTTGTCCTAAAATAGAAAATGTTTTAGCATTTTAGGATACAGCAGAAATCCTTATTTCTTCCGGAGTTGAAGGGGGAAACTTTATAATGAGTTTTAGAACTTCCTTTTTTCGCTATTTGTGCAACTTTATCTCGACTTGCAAGTTGCACCGTGACGCAAATCCGTCCCTCTGCTCATAATAAACAGAGGAAATCTATTCCCTTCCACAACCAATCAGCCAACAAAATTAACTGCAGAAGCCATACTTCATCTGAGGAGCCCTCAAGATATAGACCTTCCCGTTACATAACAGTCAGTAGGCTTTTACATTCACACAGTATTATGGAAATATATTTGCTGCTGACATCACGCTGTCAATAATGATGAATTAATTCAAGACTATAACGAAACAATAATAATCGATAGGCCTGCCTGCTTGAAACCGATTAAAAACAATGTATCTATGTCTAAACCGTCTGTCTTCTTTGTCACATTAACATTGAAAACCTCTGCACGATTTTAACATTTATGTTAGAGGTTGAATGCAGGAAAGTACTCGGCGTGACACCGAGCGCAACTGCCCACGCAACGTGCGCTATTGTGCGTATATTGTGCGTATAGGATGCGTGCGTGCACGCGCGTCTTTATTGTCATAAATCCCTGAGAGCTTGGATTGCATGTTTCTTTTTGTACATTCAACATGCTCAAACAATGGCTTCAGATGCTGGCGTTCATTAGTCTTGATTCATATTGCCGGAAGCCTCTATGACCCTGACTGCCTCCTATCATGGTGTTTTCGAGTGACACTTTTCCGGGTTAAAATTAGAAATGGGATACAACGGGTTTTTCTCTCGATCATGCAGTCAAAACAATCCAGGGAAGAGGATGCAGGAGACACAGCGGGCCAGCACGCTTGAGTTATTTCGCCCGAGTTATTTCAGGTGCTGATGAGGTTTTAGTGGGAAGATTTAAAACATACCGACGCTTTGCACACAAAGGCGCCTTAACCCAGTTGTTCCCATAATTGTGAGAATCCGAGAGAGGTTGAAAGGTGAAGCCATCAAAACAAATGTTATATGTATAAAAAGGAGCACCGCTTTCTTTATTTTGGAGTAGCCAACATATTACCGATGATAGCCTAATAATAATAATCATAGTAATGAATAATAATAATAATTCGAATTTATATTAGTTTAGATTTAAACTCTGGAAATGACATTTTTTGTCTCTGTCGTTAGGCTACTTTCAAGGTAGGTCTACTCAAAAATATCTGAATCCCTCAAACAAATCTATCTGCATCTTTGGCCAGGGCAAAGTCTGGAAGTGCAAGAATATCTATATATATGTATATCTGTACATCTGTAGGCCTACAATATCATAGTAGGCCTATTTTAAGAGTAACCCAAAAATGTTATGATAGCCTTATATTGTTTATTTATTTAGATTGATTTAGGCTAATTAATCCATCGCCCACCCATGTATGGAGACTATTCATTCGTTTATTCATCCCCATAGGTTTCCTTATGAGCAAATGTTTTACCAAATAAAACGCGAAAAAAATATTGTTTGGAAGTCGGATGAAATTACATAGGCTGCCCTATGATCACTAGCAATGCTGTGCTTTTAAAATATTGTCTAAATTACCTTCTCTAATAGACCAACAGCATTCGCAAAATACAAATTTGTACGAAAACGAAAGGTAAAATTAGACACGGGGGTCACATCCTATAAGAAAACAAAGCGGAGCTCGAACGCTATTGTTGTGACTTGATTGCGTGTTTTTCAGGAAGTCCTTATCAGGCTGTGCCGAGCGAAATGAGAAGGTTACCATATACACCAGGAGCTGCACCAGAAGCATGCGGACATTATGTAAAACAAAAAAAAAAAAATCCATTATTAAACTGAGAATTATTGTTGCTCCCCTGTAAAAACTCGAGCCCAGGCCAAGATGACTATTTCTGGCAATGTTTGCCTCAGGAAGGAACTTTCGCAGATTTAATGGGACCTGGGCCATTGTACACAGCCTTCTGTATGGCGCACTGCCATCACTTCGAGAGAGAGAGAGAGAGAGAGAGAGAGAGAGAGAGAGAGAGAGAGAGAGAGAGAGAGAGAGAGAGGGAGAGAGAGAGAGAGAGAGAGAGAGGGAGTTCTGAGGAAAGGGTTTGAAGTCTATACAGAACAAGATGTGGCACTACATGTGACCTCGGACCCATTCAAATCCATCCTTACTCTAACTCTCTCTTACTCTTCTCTCTTATTAATGGCTCGACCGTTCATCTATGTCATGATAAGTGTAGGCTAATGCGCATGGACAGTTCTCGACAATACTAATGTCCATGCAGCGCCCCCCAGTGACGAATCGTTTTTTTTTCTTTTCTGTTTACAGCTTATCAACCACAAAATCAGGATACTCTATCAGAACTATGCTGAGGGAGAGGTGGCTGTGACTTTTACGCACGGTGCGTAAGATTAAAGGCAAGGAGGGTTTGATTCTGATTAGCGACATGACATCTCCCTGAAACTGTTGATACGATTATAAATCTATCTAATAGATTATATAGGCCTATATCGTTTGGTAAGATTGAAATGTTTATGGTGGCAGTTTAGACATATAAGAATACATCATACATAATGGTGAGATGGACAAACAAGTTATAAGGCGTTCGCGGATGAGTTCATAGGACGATATATTTCCGTTCACGCAGTAACCCAGAGGTCCATCCGAGCAGCAGTGTTACAGGCTAGTATACACTTGGTGCAAATACCTTTTTTTCTCTACCGAGTTTTTTTTTTTCTTCAAACCAAAGTAGACCTACTCCTAACACAATGAATGGGACATATCTTAATCTCAACTTCTGCCTGAGATGAATCCGATGATATGCGTAATGCGTTCCCATTTGTGGTCTGGTATCTGCTCTTCGCCCTTGATAAAAGGAGTATGCACTATGAAATGGGTATATAGACATTACAGGGATCAACTAACCGCGCTAACCTCCCCTTGCCCTCCATGTTCAACAGCGTAAGTTGTTCATTTATGGAAACTTTTCAATATGACCCTAACTCACTGCCCTATGAGCGACCCATCTGTTTACATGAAAACTACCCGTAGATTAAAGCCGCCCTTCAGCGTCTCTTGTGAGGCGGGTTTAGGGCCCTCCACAGTTCAACGGGCGCAGTGTACACACGGCTAAATCACACAGCCTGAGCATTCCCAAGCACTTGCGCTGAATAGAAGGCGAGACTAATGGAAAGACAAAAGGTCATAATAACAAACTATTAGGGCCTACTGTTTTTTCTCCAGCAGCATGGCACGCTGCCATGATGGGCCCATGTGTAAACGGGCCAAATATCTGAATCCAATCCAGTTACCCACATGCAAATACCGGGAATAAAGAAACGGAATGACACTTTGGACAAAATGATTTAAAAGATTAAGGCTTAAGGGCCCACCTTGTGCAATGAACAACTACGGTTAGACTGATATTAAGAGCAGAGGCAGGCAGAGTATAGGCCTAGTCTCGGTTGTTTAGATCAACTTTCCGCCACGGACATAAAGCAGACCGACCCACATTGGAGCTATTTGTTATGACCCTGCGTAAGCCAAACCAATTAATTGTCATATTAACAAGCAGCTATGGAAAATGTGCAGGTTCGTGTAGTTCATCAGACGTGGACTCCAAACATCACACGTCTGGAGGCGCAAAGCGTTTCAAGGTCTGGCTGCCATCCACTCTCACATTTGATGACAAAGTTTTTGGCAAACCATTGGAACAGGCCACATTCATTTAAATATACATTGGATAACGATTTAGGATAGGAAACTACTAAACGTTAGTCGTGTTTTATTGTTAGGCTATGCACAAAATAACTATGAAATTTGTTTTACAACAAAGGAAAATACACAAAATATCAGGGCCACAGCCTTCTCTCGTAGGCTACAGGCACTTATAAGTTAAATGCCTAGGCCTATAAAAAACGGATTTAAATGAGCGTGATATCCTGTAGGCTACGATAAAAAAAACAAATAATAAAAAATTGTATTGCATTGTTGGTATTCTGGTATTCCAACTGAACAGTTGAGCCTAATTGACCGAGTTAATTAGAGCCGTGGTCTCGGGAAGATGTCCAATAGCTTCCAATAATATGAACACAATTGTGTGTATTTTGCGGTAGAAAATGTCGTAATGTGTGTCGTAAAAATATTGTTAATTTTATACGCGACTTTTAAACCGTGGTTTTATAATGTTCCTGTTTCCTCATCGCGCTCCTCGTCCCGCTGCAGAGCCGGAGAGCTGCTTCTGTTCAGACGACCTTGACATTTTTTCGGTGTACAGTATGGGAACCACTGACTTAACCGATACTTTTTATTGCATTATCAGCTATTTCAATTCTAACATACAATTATTATAATAATAAAAAATAATGATAATGATAGCGTATAGAAGGCAGGTTATTTAATGACTTAACCCTATATAATTACTTTATTTATTGTATAGTTATTGGGAATGGATATAACGGCCTATGCTTAAATTAGGCTATTTGGTTTTAAACATAACCAATGAAGAGGGACTATTTTCTTCCGCAGTGCTTTATTATAAGGATTTGGCTCAGAACAGCTTTATCTTTAAAATAGACTAGGCCTACTAAAAGTATTTCCAGGCGTATAAACCCTTAGGTTTTCTTTCTGTTAACATTTTAAACAAGGTTGGAGGTCTTCTTTCTTTTAACATAAGCATCTCTAACTAAAACCAAATCGTGTCTGTCCATCTCCTTCTCACAACTAGGCTAACTATTATTTATCTTGTTTTTCAACAAACCACACTTACCTACTCAAATAGTTTTTTTCGGAATTGTCTGCAGCTATACAGGTCTAGTTTGATTTACATTTTTTTTTTAATGCATGGATTAAGGACAATAAATGAAATTTGTAATGTTGACAGCATGATTTGTGTGCGTATACTTTTAACTTGTACACACTGCCATCTAGCGGTACATTTAGGTAAAGTCGAACAACTCCATATTAGTCTACACAGTAAATGCAATCCTTAACACTGTGTTATGAAGTGGTAACTCTTTAAAATGCATAACACATGCATAACTCACTATTAATTAATGGGACCAATATAATATGTCGATATTTATTTACAGAAATCTATTTTCTGGTCATTTTCCCTGAGTCACATTATTCACCTTTCACACACAAAAGTTGCTTAAGACTGGAGTTATTTACTGGCTTTCTCCTCAAGTCCTTCTTGAGTCATCGACAGTTACTCGTTCATGTATAGCATGAAGCTACTAGGACACATACACACGTATGATGCTGGCAATAAAGAAAGGCGTCCTTACTCCAAAAATAGAGCTGTTTAAATTGGCACGTGTTGATCCCAAGGGGATGGCAGTATGCTCGGGCTTAACCTCTGACCTCCATTAAAGGATACCCAAGATCATTAGGGAGGATGTGCCGGTTTTTTCGGCACAGGGCAGGAAGTGAGCTGAGACGGACAACAATCGACGGCTGCTCCAGGAGTGTCCAGCCCAGGGGTGTCCAGCCCAGCGGAGCGGCTGTCAGCCCTGAACCTGTGAGTCTTACTCCGTCAGTTATGGATGCTTTTGTTTTAACCCGGTGTTCATTCACAGGCACTTGTAGGTTGGGAGTTGTGAGTAGCATTGGCTTTGTGAATGCTGCTCTACCTTGACCAACATCATTAGATGACATTTGTTTGTGAAGATAACAGTTATAGCCTACACGGTTGTGGATGAACTATAACGTGAAATATAGTGGAGTGCGCTAATGTATTGGACGTGAATGACCCGGAGACATTCTGGTCTATTTAGACCTATATGCCCATCCAAAATACTTCATTTACAGTATACATCGCGCATCAAGGCGTCCCACGAGTCTATAACAGGGTTAGATTAGTTAAAAACTCTTCTACAGCAATAGTATCGTGTAATTGGACGTTCCGCCCACCCCCGCGCATTCACATAATGGTTTCTCCCGGTAGAGCAGTCCATGGTGTGGGTCGGAGGGAGTATGCAGTTTGCACGTGTTTTTTTTTCATCTGGTCGCAAGACTGTTTACTGTTTGTGTGCGTTATTTCAAAGTACGTCAACCCCTTTCACTTGTATAATAATCTGGGAGAATGCATGACTTACGAAGTTTATATGAAGGACGTTAAGTCCGTTTTTTGAGTGTTTGACATTTTGTTATTACCTGCCCAACTGGTATTGAATGTGTACGCATGTCCATTGTATTCACTCAGAGTGGCCTTTACAGGGTGTCAAGCAGCGAAGGTGCAAGGCACCTATGTTATTGCTGATTTTTTAAAATTATTATTCCGCCACATTCGGTAGTTCGGCATGTTCCCCTGGCTCATTTTTTTACAAAAAAAATCCACATTTATCCAGAACCCTCTGAAACGGCCAAATCTCTCAGTACGAACTAATTGGCCCAAGTCTCTAGTGCCACCAATGGCTCAAAGTTGCACCATTTCAAAAGGCCAAATCTCAGGCCCCATTTGCCCTATACTCACAAACTTGGTGTCAAATGATGCGGCTTCTCACGGCCTCCAACTTTGCCAATGCAGTTCACACCAAATTGGGGTCCCATGTCAAGAACCCATCTCAGAAGGGACAGCCGGAAAATGAGCCACACTGGCCTCATGGGGGGCTCTATAATACCACTAATCAGAATCAGAAATTGTTTTATTGCCAAGTAGTTTTTACATTATAAGGAATTTGCTTTGGTCTGTCTGGTGCAAACAATAAACAAAAAAATAAGGAAGTAAAGAAAAACACAGGACTGCGAGTCAAGAAACATACATGTATAAAATAGAGATATTTACATAGAAGAAATACAATAAAATAAAACAACGTGCAAAATATCTGGTTTTAGAATTAAAAGGCTGGGCGGTAGTGCAGTTAATGAGATGTGCGTTAATGTAACGCATTGAGATGGGTAGACAGTACGTTAATATGACCTGTAGTGTCTAGGGGGGTGTTGGTGTCAGTGGGGGTCTCGGGCCTTGTTGATGAGGCCAGCTGCAGACGGGAAGAAACTGTTCTTGTGGTGGGAAGTTTTGGTCCTGGTGGACCGCAGCCTCCTGCCAGAGGGGAGAGTTTCAAAGAGTTTGTGTCCGGGGTGGGAGGGGTCGGCCACAATCTTACCTGCACGTCCTGGAGGTGTACCGGTCACAGAGATGGCAGAGTGCAGCCAATCACCTCTCTCAGCGGAGCGAATGATACGCTGCAGTCTGCCTTTGTCCTTGGCAGTAGCAGCAGCAGCGTACCAGCTGGTGATGGAGGAGGTGAGGATGGACTCGATGATGGCTGTGTAGTTGTCTTTGGCAGGTTGAACTTCCTCAGCTGCTGCAGGAAGTACATCCTCTGCTGGGCTGATGTTCAGCTCCCTCAAGTAAGATGAAGGTGAGTAAATAAACAATGATTTACTTGAACGTGCCATTTTATAATTTGCCATGTTCCCCTGGCTCGCTTTTTACCAAAATTTCCACATTGATGCAGATCACCCACAAACATCCAAATATGGAAATAGGGACCAATTGCACCAACTCTCTAGCACCACCAATGGGTCAAAGTTGCTCATTTTCAAAAAGCAGACTATGGGTCTATAACTTCAAGTTACCAGCAGTTGTCTACTGAAGTCACCATTGCCTTCATTTTCCATATTTTTCCCACTTCAGCCAGTTGCGTGCATTTGCGTGCTTGACACCGGTTATTGCTGCTTGCAGCTATATTTTTAGTTGTGATTCATTTGTAAATAACATTGAAGTACGTTATAGATCATTGATCACTGCGGTTACTATTAACTTGGTGTCGCCGTCTCTTTCCCTCCATGTGGACACTGCATCCGTGCTCGATTCCTACTTAATGATGCATGTGATATACCCATTTTATTTACCAATGTTATTTTATCACAATTGTATTTAGCACACGGTTGTGTACTGTATTCACATTACATAAGGCTTATTTTGTTATTGTATTTTATTTATATATTTGCATGAGTGTGTATACTAAGCTAATATGTGTAACTGATTTAATCTACCTTTTTATATTAATGTTCTTTCATGTCCAGAACCACTTCAATGAGCAGTTGATTGCCGTCCAGTTAGTCCGTGTGTGTTTGTGGTGGAAAAGAGACAAACCCCCTAAACGTACCCTCTGCTTTGTTCTTTCCCCGAACACCTGCAGTGGTTCACCTTCCACCAGTAACCTACACCAGTTAGCCTTATCATACGTCGTTCCCATAGGAAAGACATTTCCCATGATTTCAATATCACACCATCACCACTAGGTGGGGGCATAGGGACTTGTGTCACAGACATGATATCAACCCAAGCTGTAGGAGTAGTAGTGCTTTGGAGACCACTACAAGCATGATGAACTGTTAAGTCAATGTGGATACATCATGTACAGTCCCCTCCAAAACTATTGGAACAGTGAGGCCAATTCCATTATTTTTGCTGTACACTGATAACATTTGTGTTTGACATCAAAAGATGAATATGAGAAAAGAGACTTAAGAGATGGTACTTTTTGGCAAATTCCAATCTGGCCTTCCTATTCTTATTGCTAATGAGTGGTTTCCATTGTCTGGTGTAGCCTCTGTACTTTTGTTCCCGAAGTCTTCTGCGAACGGTGGATTGTGATAACTTCACTCCTGCACTCTGGAGGTTGTTGGTGATGTCACTGACAGTTGTTTTGGGGTTTTTCTTTGCAGTTCTCACAATGTTTCAACTTGTCATCAACTGCTGATGTTTTCCTGGGTCTACCGGTTCGACGTCTGTTGCTCAGTACACCAGTGGTTTCTTTCTTCTTCAGCACATTCCAAATGGTTGTACTGGCTATGGCCAATGTTTGTGCAATGGCTCTGATTGATTTGCCATCTTCTCTCAACTTCAAAATTGCTTGCTTTTCTCCCATAGACAGCTCTCTGGTCTTCATGTTGGTTACTCCTTTTCAACGATAAATGCAGTCTGCACAGGCAAAACCCAAAGCTGAAACTGAGAGTAGACATTCAGTGCTATTTATTGTTTGAAAAATCTATGTAATAGAACACACCTGGGCAACAAAACACACCTGTCAGTCACATGT
>OMNR01038691.1:0-14001 GCA_900303205.1 Mora moro
TTCAGCAACGATTGTAAAAACCGCAGTTTTATTGGCATGGAGGAACTCTCAGGTACCTCTCTGTGAACTCTACACCACTCAAATATTTTCCATCTGTTGGCATAAAGTGCCCTAGTGGAGGGTGCTCTCGAGTCCAGAATGGTCTGGATTACCGCCTGGTCACACACCCTTAGGAGTGGGTCCGGCCCCTCAGGGGCCATACCCATAGCTGTAGGCGTTCCGGGCTCGGATGCCAGATGCGGCCCCCCAGCTGTGAGAGCAGGTCTCTCCTCCTGGGGCAGGCACCATAGAACTCCATCCAAAAGCCTGTGCATCCCCGGGAACCAGGGCCTCCCTGGCCAGTTCGGGGCGACCAACAGGAGTCTGTGGTTGCCCTGCTGGACCCTGTTTAGCATCACTACTATCAGTGGAAATGGTGGGAAGGCATAAAGGAGGCAATCTGGCCAAGGGTGTGCCAGAGCGTCCTGTCCCAACGGACTCGTTGTCTCCATCAGGGAGAACCAAAGAGGGCAGTGTGTTGAGGACTCTGAGGCAAACAGGTCCACCTCTGCTGTGTCATACTTCCTCTACCACCTCCGGGTGGAGTCTCCACTCCCCCGAGGGAGGTTTGTGGAGGGAGAGAAAGTCTGCCACCACATTCTGTGGCCCTGGCAGATACATGGCCCTGAGGCTGGTAAAGCAAGGGAATGCCCATACAAGGAGTTGCCATGCCACCTGTAGTGACCAGGTCGATCTGGTGCCCCCCTGCCGATTTATATGGTAGACAGCTGACTTGCTGTCGGACCATACAAGAACATGACTGCCCCTCAAGTGCGGTAGGAATTTGTGAAGCGCCAAATATACAGCACAGAGCTCGAGCACATTTATATGCTCTGCCATTTCCTGTGCCGCCCAGAGCCCCCTTACTGCTCTGTGCTGCCATACTGCCCCCCACCCGTAGGGTGAAGCATCGGTCACCACCACCTCGCGACGTGAGGGAATCGAACCCAATGAGATGCCCATGGTCAGATATGCCCCATCTCTCCATGGCCGCAACGCGAGGAGGCATCGGCTGGACACCCTGACCATCTTGGATCCGTCGAACTTTGGATCTAAATGGAGACCATTGATCCAAATTTGGAATGGCTGCAAGTAGAGGAGGCCCAGTGGCACTACCATTGTCACGGACGCCAACATACCTAACAGCCTGAGAAAAAGGCTGTACTTCAATCTCCTGTCCAGGGTTAACCCAATGAATACTACCTTTTGGCTGGGTATGAGACAACCTTTGGCATAATTGACAGTAAGGCCCAGCCGTGTCACATGATATACATATAAGGGCCAAAGTGTCCTGCTCTGCCTGTTCCCTGGTCGGAGCACAAATTAGCCAGTCGTCCAGATATGGGAGGATTTGCATACTGCTGGCTTGTATCGGGGTCAGTGCTGCCCGCATGCACCTCGTGAAGACCCGTGGGGCTAGGGAAAGACCAAATGGGAGCACCTTGAACTGGTAGGCCTTGCCTTCTAATGCGAAGCGCAGGTACTGCCTGTGATGTAGCGCTATCGGAACGTGAAAATATGCGGGGGGCCGGCGTTAGAATTGAAGATTGTACCCTTGAGAAAGTGTAGCCACCACCCAAGGGTCTGAAGTGCCGCTTTCCCAGCAGCTGAGGTGCTGCCAGGAGAAGAGTCCAACGGCCGGCCCCGGGACCTCAGGGCCTGCCCCTGTGGCCCTTTGGGTCCCTGGGGGGGCGATACCCAGACCCCCGACCCCTCTGCATCTGAGGTGCCAGCCGTGCAGGAGCCCGGTGGCGGTAATCGGGCCGCTCGAAGGACGCATGGTGCGTGCTGGTAGCCGAGGGCGACTGGTGCCATAACCCTGTGGCGGCTGCTGTCTCGGTAGAGGTGCAGGCCCACGAAGGCTAGCAAACTGCTGCCGAGTCTGGTTCGCCTGGATTCCCCGCTCCAAGGCCTGCTGCGCTGCTGGGCCAAACAGCTCCCCCGGAACCACAGGGAGAGTGCAGAGGGCCCTCGGACCTGGCTCTGAAAGTGGGGATTGGGCCAGCCATACCTGTCGGCGAGTCAGGGTAAGCGTTGACATGAGCCTGCCAAGCTCCCTGGTCATCAGGGCAAACGCCTGCAAGGATGCATCACTGAGGCTCTGGACGGAAGCATCCACGCCCGAGGATTGCAGGGACTGGGACAGGGCCAATATTAGATGGGACAAAGAGTTCCCAACACGGCCCATGCGTGCCGCCGTATTGTAGCACTTCACCAGGAAGTCATCCGTAATGAGACACTGGGGCCTGGGACAGCGAGCATTGGGTCTCAAGACCTCATCGGGTGACACAATCAGGGAGGCAATAGATGGCTCCACGGCTGGCATCTTGTCCAGCCCGTAAGTGCTGGCATTCTGCATGGAAGCCAGGGCCCTGCCATCTGTGGTGTGGTGAGAAAGAGACTTGGGGTCTGGCCAGCATTTGTGAAGCTCCTCAATGTATGGCTGGGAGGGTGGTACAGAAAAAGTAGCCTGTGGTGGGACCCGCCTAAAGAATGCACTAGCTGGAGTGCCTGCTGGGGCCTCACCTAAGCCTAAGCACGCCAGTGCCATACGGACCGCTGGCTTAACTGTTGCTAGGGCAGCATCCGAGCCTGCCCTGGATCTGCTTCCTGTCCGCTGGGAACAGGTGTCGGAAGCATGGGTGGAGGTTTCTACTTCTCCCTGTCCCAGCCCGTCTTCACGGAACTGGTTGCAGGAAACCCTGGTAGACAGGGCGTCCTCATCCCATCCTGGTGGGGTAGGGGTCCTAGCCTGCGGCCCGTCCTCCCGGGTTGCAGTTCCCCTGCCTGGCTGAAGGTTGAGAAGCAACTCCTTATTCTCAGCCCCCTCTGAGGTTAGTGTGCTCACTTTAGCCGTCAGATAGTCCACTTTCTTGGGTCTCTTCCTAGGTGGGGCCCCCTCTGGTGGGGAGCGTCTCCGCACCTTGGAAGGGACACCAGATGAGGGTAGCTGTGCTTCCAGCTGCCGTCCCTCCACCTCTGCTAGTCGAGCTAGCTTCAGCTCTCGTGGCATGAAACTGCAATTCATGCACTGACTGTCGGAAAGCCCCTCCCTCAGGTGTATAACACCGAGGCATGTGGGGAATTCGTCATGGCCATCGGTAGCCAGCAGTGGAGTTATGCAGGCCCAGCAAACATGAGACCCTAACATGGAGGGCCACTATGAATAATACTTATCTAATTGGTTATTTATTTAAGTTAATTAATTAATCTAATCTAATACGAAAAATTAACAAAATGATCGCCCAACAGCTGGGAGCGAATAACAGAAGGAGTTTAGTGTTACCACACAAGCGAAAAACACTTACTGGGCAGCAGCCGTCTCTTTACATCAAACCACACGGTAACAGTACCGGTAACTTACACGCTTTAACGAGCGAAACCACTCGTCAGTGAGCAACAAATGAATTAATTGTAGAAGTTGTCTAACCGCCGCTAGACCGGTGTTTTCGCCGCTAGACTGGCGAAAACACCGGTCTAGCGGCTGCGCGTCCCAGTGCAAAGTTTAGCCAGCCGTGATTGCTAATCGTAGCTCTTGGAGGATGAAACCGTACCTCCAACCATGCGGTTACAGAGCTCCTAGCATGCAATGCATCCCGGCTACCTTCTTTTTAAAAAATTGTTTTGATTCAACCTGCATCCGCGGATCATCTGCCGCGAGAAGATACAAGGGACATCTCTCATGGTGACGTGGGCTTATATACGCTACGTCATCCCAGGTCACATGTGACTTCGTTGATAGTAAATACTCGACCTGCGCGTGCGCGAGACGGATAACATCCAGTGTTAAGCACTGTCTCTGGCGGTCAGGAAGAATGAAATAGAACAAGGCTTAGAGGCTTTTATCTTGAAGATTATTTTCTTGACTAGTCCGGGCTAGGACATGTATCCTAGCCCAGCTTGGTACCAGCCCAGAACACTAAGCCACCATGGTGCTTGAATACCACTTTAATGCTGACACCGATTTCAAAGCCCCAGGGAAAATCATTACATGATGTATTGATTCATTCAAAGTTTAGGTTATCATTAAGCATTCTCCACCATTTAAACCAAAATAAGATATAGACTACTAAGATAAAACGCTGCCAAAAAACAGCTGGTCAGCGGTCGAGGATAATATTGTAATTACAAAGCTTGGTGTGCAGGGGAGGACCTATTGGTTTAGCTCATGCTCGTTCTGTCAGTTGTCCCAAATGTGTCCTTTATTGCCACTTATGCCACTTATGCCAATTATGCAAGCAGTGACACTTTAACTTTTCTATGAGCTGCAAAAGTTGATTTTGACAAATGAGACAACCATTACTGAGATGTTGGTATTTAATTTACCGGATCTTTAGTGTAAAACTGTATACCAAAATATAAGTATTTTAACTATCTTAATATGGTTCAACAATACGATTTAAAGAGTTAATGTCATAAGAAACTGTCATAAGAAACGAAAAGAATAAGAAAAGTATTTTTATAATGCCATGTAGTAAGACTAACTTGTTAAAATATTTCTGTTTTTGTTGTGGTAACTTGCATTACACAGATATAGGCAAATTATATTTCCAGACATTTCACAGAAGGTCTTTTTTGTTGCCTAATGAGAACATATTTTCTCTATGTGAGCCTCTTAACTTCATCGAAATTTCATTTCAATTTTCCTTTATTAGGAGTCTTGTTTTTTTCCTGTCAGTTCTGGTTATGCCGTTTTCACAGCCTTTTGTAATGCTGCTTGCAAAATCACGGCTCTACCCTATGCCACAAGGAAGGTTCTCGAGAGTTGAAATGAAATTGGGACTGATCTTGAGAGCACAACCTCTGTCAGACTCACCGTCCACTGAATCCTCAAAACAGCTTCTCTAGGGAAAAGAAGGCCAGGGTCACCCTGAGATAATCTTACAGCCCGTGGTAAAATCCTTAGTTTTAGAGGACATGGAAGTGCTGATTGTAATGGAGTCATTGTGTTAATGCCTATTCTGCTTCCCCTACGGCTGAGCTCTCTATCCCAGGGAGATCCCATGCTCAACTGCTGAAGGGATTTTTTTCCCCCCTCCCCTCTCTGCCATAACATGTAGCGCTTCACACACACACACACACACACTATGTACTGCTAAAAATGAGCATTGGTGTACATAGGCCTATATATATATAATGTGTTCAGCCCATTGATATCGAATAAACATGGTAACGTCATGAAGATTGTAGAGTTTTGAGCATCATGCTTGAAAAAGAAAAAAGGTTTAGACCATTACGATTGTTTCAATTTAATAGTATTATAAAATTCAAGTTGTGTGTGTGTATATAATATCTTAACTTCTTTGTTTATCACACACATATATATATATAAACAATATTCAGCAAAACCTGTGTACATTCTGCAACCAATTCAATAAACAAATAAATAAAGCGGTTTATGCTGAATATATTATTTTTAAGCTCAATTAAAGCGTGTATTTGCTTAAATTAATCCTTTGCCAGATTTTTTTATTAATTACAAAAGAGTAAAATACTATCTCAGTGACACTCTCAATAACATTTGTCTAATTTGAAGAGGCTATAGGCCTATCATGTAACCACTTCATTATATTACACGTCCTTTTTTGTAAATACAAAAATGAACTACATAAAACGTCATAATTTATTTGCAAACTTTAATGAAACTGACAAGTAAAAAAAACAAGTTAATTTGCGTGTGGCCAATTATGTTCTTAATCTTCAATTAATGACATAAATAACATTTTACAGATGATTAAGAAGACACATTCCAAGTTTGTGGTTCATCAGGTTTCATGTAGATGTCGTCAGTGGTCCAGTCCTTGAGGATCACTGGCTCAGCACTGATGTTGACCTCATGCAAAGCTAATACAGATCAAGTGTGACACCGGGCAGGTCCCTTGCAAATTGGAAAAGATCCAAGTCCCCAACAATCACCCAGCAGTGGTGCAGCACCACCGCTGGATTACTAGCACCACTGCGATCAGCCATCAGCCTAAAAATAAAATAATATGTTGGGCACCCCAAATGCTATTTGTTGTTTTATTTAAAGACCTATTTCAGGGTCTCCCCAAACAATGTAATAGTGACGCTGTGCCACCATGCTCCGTCCCTGCACCGCCATGTAACAAAACGGGGCTGCAGCGATGCAGACATTTACATTTTTCGTCTTTGTTTTTTTTCCTTTGTAATTTCTAAAACGGTTCAATTGGTTAAAACATGTTTTTATTTTCAAAGACCCTTCAAAAAGCAGAAGTAGCCCGTAGTCCGACTCGGTTCCCGCGCCGGGCAGCGTCGCGTAGTAGAAAGGACAACACACGTTGTTGTATTTTAGGTCTGGTTCCGTGTTTAACATAATGGTTGGTAATGGACGGCGCTGCCTGGTGTTGAGCAGCGCTGGATGGCGGTGCCGGTGAGTGCTCAAATGCGGGCACTCAGTGCGACCCACTTAAGTTCCAATTAAGACAAGACACGCGGCTTTGAACGTGCGAATTATCATAAAACATAACAGAGTGTACATTGTGTAAAGATTCAATTAAATTGCCCAGCAGCACTGGCGCTATTCAAGAGCATGCGAAGAAAAAAAACACACACGTACTATTTGGATGACGGATCGCCGGAAAAGCAAAACAAAACAAAAAACATTGTTTATTGCCTAATTCCAAACCTGTTATTAGTAGTAGGTAGAGGCTTTTTGATGTATTTTGTCGCCATTTTTGTCGTTATACTCTTCTCCCCCCCCTTGAGTGCACTCCCACCCACTCAAAATCCTGGGGAGAACCCTGCATATCATAGGTGCCCCCTACTGCACCCACCTACATTGTTACATTGTCATTATTGTCATTGGGTAAATATTGTGGAAAAATACTGGCAGCAAAATAGTGTTTTGCTACATAAGAATACAAAATGCATGATGATACTGTAGGTGGCATTAGCTCATGAGCGGCATTAGACTAAAAGTAGGACATGTACAGAGAAAAAGTAACACATCAAGGGACTTAATAATAGAAAGTAGCTTACATATTTGATTGTGTAGAACAGAGGCAACAGTATTATGTAACCCAGACAGTGTATTTGCGCGAACATTAATGCCAACATCTTTTTCTTTTTGTTATGTTTCTTATTATTATTGAGCCAGAGCCCTACTGGAATCATTGATCACACTGAAACATCTCTGCACCTGCGCACATCAGTACCATGCACGCGCACATCAGCACCGTGCACGCGCACATCAGCACCGTGCACGCGCACATCAGCACCGTGCACGCGCGCACAGCACATCACCATAGTGCACCTCACACACACGTCAGCACCGCTGCTGGAAAAAATCCTAGGGGAAACACTGTAAGCATTATACCTGCTCTTCGTGAATAATTCCCAAGAGCTTTGTTGGGAAAATATTTCCCAAGAGAGTAATTAATTAATTAATTCAGCAATAACGGTACAACCCTTATTTTGTACACAACCTTCATTTCATTAAAATCCCAAAAGGTGTCATAACCAAAACATGATGTGTATATTCTGGCCCCTAAATTAGTAGTAAATTGCAAAATCAGTTTCAGTGCCTGTCTGGGGTCTTAATACTGCTGTATAATCTACCGAAGCTATATCTTGCTGTTGTCCTCAGAGATTATACTGTATGTCAGAGCTCAGCTACGCTCACACCAGCATGCCTTACGTAGTGTAGTGTATTCAACCCGGTTACATTTGTTCTTGTAGTTTTAGCCGAGCTCTCATTAGAGCTCTCATTTTGAGCTCTAATTCTTCACTTAGAGCAGTCACCATGTTGCCATGGTGAAAATGAACAACATATGTGGATGGAGGTGTTGTACATGATTTTTAGTGCTTGTGTTTGTACATATTTAGCTTGGCTTTCTTTGCTTGGGTTTCTTCGATTTTTATCATTTTCAGTATTGGACATTTTTTAAATATTATTTTACGTATAACCAGAAACTACTTCTACTCGGCACATATCCGCTGGTTTGTGTAGGTGTGTATCTGCACAGTATGCATATGTGTATTGAGTCGCCAAAAAGTCACAATCTCACCAAATATTGCCCCAACTGTGATTCCGTCACCAGTCGAAGCGTCTGAAACGCCAGGAGCTGTTTGCCAGACAGGGTCTGACATGGCAAAAGGTGGTCCAGTTCTGCACGCAGCACGGAGACAAGGCCCAGCAGCAAACCACTTCCCAGTACCTGAAGAACATCCTCGGCGCGGCCAGACAGATCGGTAAATATTCCATTCGAGCCGCCTCCTCCTCCCTGAAACCTATTTTAATTTGTATGTATATAATTTCACTTTCATAGCATGTTTTTCACTTCCACATCATTTGTAGCAATTCTCAGTGGACAAGAAGGATTCAAAACAATAAATTGAGAAAATAGACACCTCACACATACTTAATGTATGGACTGCTATAGGCATTACAGATGCTTAATGTAGAAAAATAAGGCATAGTAACGCTCACACTCAGTGCACCAGAGGGTAAAGTTACTCTCAGTAGAACAGAGTTCTTGTGCACCTTGTATGAGTACTCTAGTTTTCACACCAGTGCCAGTACACTCTACTGGCACTGGTGTGAAAACTAGAGTACGCCCCTAGATATTAATTTATGGTCATTTTATGTGCTATGCAACTTGATTGCTTATCAGGTTTTTTTTCCCTCGTGATATAAGGCCTGTAAAGCCCACACACTATAATCATGGGAGGCTGAAGCTGTTGCCAGTGTAATGATTAAATTCAATTATGTTAATTATGTTCAATTAAATTAACCAACTTATTGAAATTCATACGAAGGAATTCATTTTTTCATTAAAGAGGCTGAAGGCTAATCCATATTAATATTCCAACCTGTACTGTGTAAAAACAAGTAGCACCTCTGTTAACGCACAAGACATTTTTGTTAGCCGTCATTCCTGCGACTACGAGGGACAAAAATGCCCACCATTTGTGCCCTGATTTTCCCTTTTAGCTACACACCAAGGAATTCCATCTTACTGGTGCAGCAACGTTTGCAGATGTATCTTCCTCTTGCTCTTATTACTGATTCTGATCCAGTGTTGGGGCAGGGCTGGTGCTGGTGGTGGTGGTGGTGGGGGCAGCATCTGGGCAGGCTCGGAACAGGGGGGTAGGATTCCCTCTGCCTCTGTAATCCCACTGCATCCCTGATGCACATCAGAGCTCAAGAGGACAGCCGCTGGCTGTACATGATGCGGAGGTGTGAAGGACAGAGTGGCTCGCTTCCTAGCTTCTTCCAGATGGATTGAAATCCACACACTATGTGTACATGCTGTGTGGTGAATCCAGAGCTCAGGGTATGCTAGTTACGGCTGCCAAACCCCCCGCAGAACACTACAGTGTATAAATCTGGATTCCATTCAGATTTGTCTCAAGGATAATGAATGAACTCTTTGAACAGACACAAAATTGTCAATCAAAATGTGACCAACCACTTGAAGAAAAAAGACACACTTTTAAAGCCCTTCTTTTGCCAGTCCTTGCAGCTAAATTGATTTCAAAGTCACTGCTGCACAGTTTTGAAAAAATCCAATGCGAATAAAATTTGTATTGGATTGCTTGCTCCTTATTACTTGCCAAAGGAATAACTATGCTTTAATCAAAGCTACTTTCCTGCTGCTCATTCTACCTCCAGCACTATCCACAGAGTTGGCACTGGCTTCCAAATGTCCCACCACACTCACAAAAAGGTTCGAGTATTAAGAAAACGATCTTTCCATCTAATGACTTCTAGCTGTCCATCCTTTGTCCTCTATCAATCATTAAGCTTGTTTCTCGACAGTTGTCATGGTGTTTCAATGTTTGAAAAATATAAGTCAAATGAACAAAGTAGTAGGCTAAAACCTCCAGTTATACTTACTGCATTTTAAAAGGCATTGGCATGTTATGGTTGCTGTGTAGTACATGTTTATGTCCAACACATTAACTCACAACACGAGTACTTTTCATGTTATTTTTACAGCATTAATCATCATGAAAGAAAAGTCAACTATTGTTGTTTAATCCTTTCCCCCCACCCCCCGTACGTCTATTCCTCGCATTCACTGGCCAAGAGTAACTTGATATTCGTGGTTGTCACAATACGCTCCACCATTATGTCTTAAGCTCGATCTGAATAAATCCAAATAAACAAGGAGCTCCTAAGTGCACTCTGAACAGGATGAAAGCAACCATTCTCTCAACACCGCATACAGGGGAGACTCGGATGCTTTTAGACCATTTTAATTGGTTTAAATCCTTTTCATCTTCACTGGTTTCTCTTTGCCTTACCCAACTTTGCTTTTCTTGCTGTCTCTCTTTCTATGACATTTTTCCTTCCTAATTGGTCAATTACTCCCTATTTCTTTTTGAAGCCATTTCGGGTTAAGCATGAATTGTTTGGCGTAATATTTAAATAAGGTACATAGGCATAGTTGAAATAGGGAGGTTTTACTTAACCCTATATTGCTTAACTAATAATGCTACCCCATAGATGTAGTCCCCAATAATATAAGACAACAAAATATATAAATCTTAATAGTACAAAACATATATATAAATCTTAATAGTACAAATCACTGGTGGAAGTAAATCGCAGTTGTTGTTGGAAAAATTGTTAGAAAATTAATTTCCTCAAATTTTGAAAATCGATTCACCGTTTAAATCATTTATCAAGTACAAATAACAAACATTTGTTGCTTAATGTTGCAGTTATCAGTCAAATATTTGGTTCATGGGTCATTATGAAAGGAGTTTTTCTTGGCTACTTTTTAGATAAAGCAAGGACATTTAAGACATCACTTTGGACTCTGGTAACTTGTGATGCATTTGCTATTATTTAGGACATTTTAAAGAGTAAATGATTAATAATCTGTGTGATTTTTGTGTGAATTTACAGTTGGGGCTGAAAATGGTCAGGAAACCTTTGAAAGTGCAGCCGTCTTTCTCTTTGAGACTTTTCACAACAAAGACCATGTGGGCACCGAGGAGACGAGAGCCATCAAACAAATGTTTGGTCCATTCCCTGCCTCTGCAGCCGAAGCCTCTTGCGCTGCTGTGGCGCAGATTGTTTCACCAATTGGAGAGTCCCTGGTGGAGGACTTTGTCCAGGCCCAGAGCTCTTCTCGCAACCTCCAGCGTGGCATCGCTTTTGGACGCAACATTACCTTCTCCTATGACAGCTACACCCTGGATCCCCTGGATCTTCCGTGGGCAGCCAGCCTTGAGGACGAGGTAGACCTGGACTTTAACAGCTTCCTGAGCAGCCACCAGGCAGGGAGGGTTGGCGGCCAGACAGATGAGTCCAGTTTGGGGGCACTCAGCAGCCATTCTCTGGATGGAGCCATTCTCAGGGCGGAGGTGGAGAAGTACTTGGATGGAGGCAACATGATTTCTTCCAGCCCGGAGGAGCTGTGCACCTCCCTGTTTGAGATGCTGGCCTCGTACAAGAGTGATGATGAGCTGCAGAATGAGGTGCGTTAACCAGCTTTTTTTATGTCCTTCCAATAAAAATTCTGCCCAATGCATATTGAATGCTAGTTCAGAAGGGTTTTTTTCTTTAGTTTGTCTTTTAACCTGAGGAGAAGTCAATTTTAGAATAGCTGAAAAATGTATAGCTGAGCCATTGAAGCACCTTATGGATGAAAGCACGTTTTTTTAGAGACACATTCAGTGTGGTGTAATCTTGCTTTCAAGAGTGAGAGTTTTAGTTCTTCATTGGCCCGTACAGCATAACAAATAGAAAACAAATCGTGTAGAATTACAATTTTGGCTGTTAGTCTGTGGTAGCCTCGTGAGACCATCCAGATATTCAAGTTTGTGTTTCACAATGAATATCAGTCTGGCCTTGGCTGGACAATTGATTTCCAAATATGGGCGTGGCCTTACATTGTTAAAAAAAACTCCAGTCAATCAGATTAAATGACAAAGCGATGCTCTTTGCTCTCTTCACTCTTGCCGAATTCGCTTGGAAGAAAAGCAAAAGTTAAAGTTTTTTAAACATTGTTATTCAGTCTATTTCGGATAAAACAATTTTGAGTGCTCCGTAGATTTCGACACTTTCCTTGGTCAGCCATCATTGTTTCTTTGACGTTTTTTAATTTGGCAGACTACGTGCTCCTTTTTCATTGTGAACTGAAACTCCCTTCCCTGATCACTGATCACTGAGAATTACCCTATACATTTTTTTTACAGTTGCCAAGTTAATTGCTTGGTTCTGTTTTGAAAAAGAATAAAATAGTTACAGCTTTTAGTTGGGTAAAACCTGGCATTTATTCAAAATATTGTAACTATTGAGTCATTTGAAGCAGCATTCAATTATTCCTGACCACTAGGGGGCAAACCAATCTACTAAACTCAGCTTCTCACTCTCTGGCATCCTTACTCTTCTCAGGCAAAACTTCACTCACCGGAGGCCTTGTTAAACCTCATCGCATAGCATCTTCCACAAAGGTCAACATATCTACTTAATTGCACTGCAAGCAAAATAGGTCACGGTTGACAAACCTGCCCACTGCAGTTCAAAATCAGGGCTTTTATAATGTATGGCAGGTGGCGAGAGAACTTGGCAGAATTATGGGATGAGCAAATTGTGTTAAGCAGAGTTGACACTGATTGCACAGTGTTGTAGGGCATGGTTGCCCAATGACACCACTTGGCCAATAAGAGAAGATTTAGAGTAGAAGTCGATTTCTTCATGAACTCAGTTAAAAAGGGGTGCGTGTCTTATACAAATGATTATTTACACAAATTAAATTAAGCTGAAATTGATGAAGGCCAATTGCTTGTATTAATTCACATGAATACCACCAGCAAAACATGACCACCCACACACAATTCTGCAAAGATTGATAAACAACATTTTTATTCCGCACCTAGAATTCGTCTCTGCTGCTACGTTTACTTAATGTTCCACAAACAAAATATCGCAGCTCTAGTGCGACCACTGAGAAAGGTTACACTGGTACGTTGACATATTCTATACTATACGTTGGTATTTCAGAGGTTAGCGCAGACACATTTTTTTTTTCTTTTTAAACGAGACGTGTAGACTGAGTTTGGTATTTGAGTCGCACACGGTTTGTGGGGTAAAATATCTTTACGTTCCCCTTGATTCTACAACCCTGACCTTCATCCGTGTCTCTTGCATGGAGGTGTGGAACTAGCCTTTGCCTGGTTCTCAGGCCTCTTCAACCTTGACCGTTCATCACCAGACCTTTTTATGTGTTGTTTTGGCAGTTTCATAGTATACCGTAGCTACACTTGGATGCGGTATTTCACTGTCACATGTCATATGCTGAATATACTTCATTTAAGAGCTGACAAAAACAAACATGCATATTCTTTTTACCTGCCAGAGTGGAAAATGTACCGGCCAAGCAATTGTTTTAATATGTAGCCCTGGTTTTTTTTGTTCATTTTGGACACATACATGTTAATTGGATTATCACAAAGAGAAAATATATATATATTTATTACATATTTACTACTTACTATTTAGTGATTTAGCTTTTAACCAAAGTGACTTACATTTTTAGATGCATGTCATTAATGGGCATGAGGTAGGGTTAGGCATCCTGCTCAAGGATGCCTACTGTAGACTGTAGTCTGGGGTTCAAACCCATAACCTTTCGCCTGGGAGTCAAACACCCTTACCACCCTTACTATCCTGCCGCCAAAAGAGAACAAATGTTAAAAGGAAAAATATTGAAGTGGAGAGCAGAGACATTTTATTTGTGGTGTGTGCTAACTTTGTGGGCACGTTAACCACATTGTTTTCACAACACTGTGCTTAATACAGACGCCTCTTTCCTCGCTCATTGTCTCCCTCTATTCACTGGGAGCAGGAAAACACTGCTTTCTGCAGTGTCATTCATGTCATTTATTAAGATGTTGTTATCCTGTTTGCTCTGCTATCTCCTCTCTTCACCGCAATTCTTTTACCTGTGGATTTATGTGGCTCCAAGTTTTTTGTTGTGTATGTGG
>OMNR01038694.1:7792-20799 GCA_900303205.1 Mora moro
CCTCTTGTATAAATCCTACATCCAGCAAGTGTACACAGTGAATTTCCAACTTTATTGGACCACACAAACATGTCATACGATTCGTGCACACATTAGCATCCGAAACACAATCCACACGCCGATCAATTGATGTATATAAGCGTTAACCTGCAACACGACGAGTAACCTGACACATGCAACCGCTGTTACAAGACCGGGTCCTCTCCTTCCAAAGGTTGTGTTTGGCAGCAGCCTTATATAACAAGTCGTGCTGGTGTAGCACGACTCACCTGAATTCTGAAATAATGAAATAACTTCCCACATTGTAATTGTCCGTCCTGAGTTTACCTTCGCCCGGCGTGCCACCGCCTGGTTCACCCTGTCCACCGCCGATTGTAGCGCCTTTCCTATCTCCTCCGACATTCCTACTTTCCACATACCGTCAAACAAAAACGAGTGTGCGTAACTGGCATCCTACGCGAGGGCCGTGACGTCAGCAAACTATCAAAGTAAAAGTCTTTCCCCCCCGCCCACACACGGGAAGGAACGCATGTAAGTCCGCTAGCGCCGCCTAACGTTTGTTAAGAGTATTACACTAATTATGGGTCATCCAAAACATATCCAATGAGTAAAATCATCCTAGTATTACGGTACATTAACAACCTCTACATAAGACTGCGAATAGTCAGGTTTTAAATAAGACGTTCTTCATTAATCCCAATGAAGATATTCCAGACAGAACTCTAGAACACAAAGTTTAACTTTGATCAGCTACTGCATTAAAGTAAACTATATCCATTGAGAAACAAATGCAGAAAAAATGTTTATTTGCAAAATAACAAAATCACATGTTTGTTACAGAATATTGACATAAAAAAAACCTCATACATAAAACTAAAAAGGGGGAACAAAGGGAATGGTTCTTTTCTCCAACGATAGCATCCCAGTGTTCTCATACTCGCTCCAAGGCCTCCAACATAATGATACTGTTTCCTCTGATCACCTGCAGAAACAAGATCACAAGATTACTTTTTATATTAAGTTATAAAAAAGGTAGTTAAAACTTCCATGTGTAATCCAAGACGAGCATGGCCCAAAAATAACCATTGGAAAGGTACACGTTTGCGTTTGCATTTGCAAGCCAACAATGACATCAAATCAGGATTATATAAAAATTAGTGTTTCCCTGACATTTCTGCTCAGTAACTTGTTTGACATGCATTGCATATACCCAAACACACACAGCCCTCCTGCCAAGCATACAGGCTAAAACAGCATTCCTAAAACACATTCATTCCACAATAAACAGCAACAGAGTATGAAAATGGCACACTTGGGTGCATGATGAGCATGGACAGCCATTCTGAGGCAGTGAGGTTGCCTCAGAATGGCGGTTTAATTTAGTACTCCTCGGAATGAAGCCCTGAACCAATACTGACCACCATGCCGATGCCGTTCTGTTGGCCCCCTGGACCCATCTCCAGACAGTCATCCATTACCAGGTTCATGAAGGGGTCGAACCCCCGCAGGATGCCTTGCACATGTCTGCCTCCATTCAGCTTCACTGTGAGACGCAAGAGGACAGAGTGTTAAGGTTGTCCAAATTCTCCAATCTGAGCATCAGACTTTCACCACTAACACCACAAAACAATGAGGTTCTCTCCCACTATTATAGGATACTCAAAATCCTGCCTCTCATCATGAGTGAAACGTCGTAAAATTAACTTGGAACACTTTTTGTCAGAGGTGAAATTTAATTATTTGTCAAATCCACATTTTTAAAGCCAAGTCTCAAAAGTTGCACTTCCTTGTGATTCGTGGATTGCTTAGTTTTCCATGTTGGTAATGCATCTATGCCAACCATGTTTGGGGGGGTGGGTGGAGTAGTGATTATGTTATAGATGAAACAGATAATCTGCATCAACCTTCTATCCAGATTCGTCTTAATTTAGCGTTTTGCTACGACAGGTAGTGCACCCCCTGATCCCCATTATATAACCTAGTAAGATAACCCAACACTGATGGCGTTGCTGCAGCAAGGGTGCCATCAATAGCATCAAATATACGTTACGGATCTTGTACTTACATGAAAGCTTCTTGTCCATGAACCTAAGACGAAGAAAATGTATTTTTAGAAGTGTGCAACTTAATATTCGACATTGTTATGGTTTTCAAAAGGCCAGGTGGGGTTAGCATTAGCTAGCTTCATTCATCTCTGTAGCAAGTTCGGTTTGTCTCGATCTAGTAAAGTTATCACAACTACAGACTTCCATAAATACTGCCCAAAGATAAAAAAATGAAAATACTTACTTCTTGAGCTCTGGTGGGTGCGCTTTGCTCATTTTTTCCTTTTTTTATGAGTTAACACAATCAATTGTTTCCGTAAGCTTTTCGTTTTAAGAAACCGCGGAAGGCATGCGGGGATGACCAGCGTGCTTCCGCGCCGCTGATGAAAAGTAGTCTTACAACACACAGCGCCCCCTCCTGGTACGGAGGAGAAACATGCTTGGCGTGTTTCATGGTGAATGACGTTTTTAATGTTAAATGCAAAGGTCTATATGCCACATTACATATCACAGAAATGTAATGCTGAAATTCGTTTTTTGCTGTGGTTCACATTGCAGTCGCATGGCCAGAGATCAGATGTGTCGTTTACACTGCTCTGTAAAACCAAAACGTGCCCTGACATTTTGAGAGCTCAATACTCTCACACAAAACGCTAATAAACAGATTTTCCTCAATAATGGTAAAACACCTATCGATAAAAGTATTTAATAATATTTGTAAACCACAGAATTATTTACAAAAGACCAAAAAAAAAAAAAAAAAAGCTTTAAATCTGTTAGATTGTTCAGTTTGTCACAGTAGAATTGTTAACACAGTAGCAGAGAAAAATAATCATGCCAATACTGGTTAATTCCCAATAAAACACTAACCAAGCTGAACCAATTCACTGGATGCCTGTAACTTATTCATTTGCATAGTGAGATCCAAAACACTAAAAAACAAATATCTAGGTCAGTGTGAAAGGTTCTTTACAGGATCTAATTACCCATCTTTTATGACCATGTCAGTGAGTATCAAAACACATTATAGTAAATTGTAAAATAAACATTGCCAATAATGAGTGTCCGAGTTCATATTCTTTCCAGTGACATGGATGGCACTAATGATCCTAAACTAATGAAAGTAGTACAACCATCTGTTACTTTAAGCAGGTCAAAACATTATGATTTTATTCACCAAATATACAAAGTCTGAAATTTGAGTCTGGAAATAATCATTCATACATGGCGAATGTAGGGCCATCTGAATGATTCTATTCAAATCTCAATAAGGGGGCACAGGCTTGGAAAATCAAAGTATTACAAATATTTGTACACAATATTTGTAATAACGTAACAAAAAAAATAAAAACATTTTTTGGTCACAACGTGATATGCATACAGAGACTGAAACAAACCTGCCTGACATACCATTAATTGTAAAACAAACTATTTAGCCATTGGCATCTATCGATAGTACATTCAACCAATAAGCCTGCTACAAGCAGTGGACTGACTATCCAGGTACTCAGCGAAGAGGAATAGTGAAGAGGAATTTGTGGCTTTTGAAATTCACACTGAACCCTAAAAATCAACAAGGCTCGCTATATGACAATGACGGTATTCAGTTTTTGTTGCTATGGAAACCATAAGCCTCAGCAATGATGTCCTCCTCCACCCTGACTCGCAGGTGGTCCTGACAGTGTTTGAGAAAGGTGTCCAGCGCTGGGAAGGTCTGCTGACAGGGCACACAGTGGTAAAGCCTACGTTTCTTAGAGCCTGACCCTTTAGAGGTGTCCATTTCCTGAAGGCACACGCCGCACTGCCTCCAATGTGCAGAGGACTGGTGGAGCTCTACGTGGTTTCTAAGCTCTGACTGAAGGGAGAAAACCTTGGGGCAGGAGGGACATGGGAACTCACTGTCCCCCTCCTCTTCTACCTTACACACTTTCGTCTCCTCATCCAATCTTTCCATTTTCCTTCCAGATTTTTTGGGACCAGCAGAGGCCATTCCTTTACTAATCAGCGCATTGTGGAGTTTTTTCGGTTGCCTTTCAGAGTATTTGGAGTCTCTGGCACTGGACTCTCCGGAGTGGCGCTGCTTCTGGAAATTGGTGACATTAGAGGCTGCGTGCTGTTTGGAATGGGCCTTAAGAGACAGATGATGCAGGAAGACTCTGCCGCAGACCTGACATGGATAAGTCTCCTGCTTCCGGCGCTTGGGGATGACCGGAATGTGCTCGCTCCTCAGGGCCTTCTCCCTGCTGTGTTTCTCCTTCCTGTGCAAGTACAACTTGGCTGTACTCTTGAAAACCATTTCACAAGAGCGGCAGCTCAGCAGCTTCGGTAACTTTCTGGAGCTGCACCTCACTATGTCTCCTCGGGACGCGGAGAGCTCCTCTGCATGGCATTTCCGCATATGGCAGTGTAGTCCAGCTCCTGTGCGGGAGGTTTTAGGACAGAATGGACATTGGGCTAAGTCTTGTGTGGGATTTACTGGAGCCTCTGAGGAATCAGACCGGCTTGAGCCAGCCTCAGAAACCGATTGGGGTGAGTCGGCGGGAGGGCTGCTGGCACCATCCCCAGCCAACAGGGACGGTTCACTACAACCGGCCTTCTGATGCTGTAGAAGAGCCTGCTTCTGGCTGAAGCCTCTGCCGCATGGGGCACAAGCGTATGGGATACTGTCAATGAAGCTGGGTTGGTGGCCAGGGGACTTGTCTTGGGGACTGTCAGGATCAGAGGCTCCGCCCACACAAGCTGAATCCAGTTCATCAGAAGGGGAAGCACACCTGTGCAACTGTAAGGATGATGAAAGGCAGAACTCCTTTCCACAGGACAGACATTTGTGAGGCTTGCGTAACGCATGTTTCAACTCTTGATGTAGCAAATGTTCTGTCATGTTAGGGAATTCCTGGCCACATTCTGGACAACAGAAGGAGTTGCATGCCAGGTGCTGATTCCGAGTCTGACTCTCCTGTTTTTGTTCAGCCTGCGCTACAAGCTTGGCAAGCCTGGACAGTGTGCCTGTGGTGGGCCGGCAGCGGGCGAAAGACTCTTGTGCTCTTGTGGTGCTCCAATGGCAAGGGACTCCATCCATGCTCCTTCACCAGCTGCTTTAGACAAGAACACGAGTCATTCGTTTATCCCACCATTATGTATTATGTTATGTATGAGTTATTACACACAACGACAGGGCCACGAACCAATTTTACGTGTCCTTCACATTTTGATACATTTGACTCGTGGACCAGGTGCTAGGTTCATTGACAGCACAATCAATTGTGAAGCTATAACATCAAGTCCATGCAAATTCGGTTTACCTGTTCCTCCATTTAGCTACTGTCACGTCGTCGTGTATTTCTAAACAGTAAGATAATGTGCTGAATAATACAGAACTAAATATCAACTAAATCATGGTAAGACAGCTGCGTTAGTGGTGTTGCACTACTCCATTACAAAGTAAACGCAGGGGCTGTGCTGCTCATGTTTGCTAATGTTAGCCTGCTGTTAGCATATGGAAATAGATGCGCCTCTATCGACAAACAACATACCTTGGTAATGAAATCCCTTGGATGGACGGCGGTCCAAGAAAGGGAGCTCAAAGGAGACGCGGGTCAACTTTTAGCTTCATTGTGACAACCTACTTTAACATGGACGCAAAGCGAAACTAGAATGGAACTAAAGTTTGTATTCGCGAGAAAGACATGAGGTGACTTCCGCCGACGTCACACGCGCGCCTCTCGCTGCGTAATTTATACCCTCCATGCATACGATGCAACATCATGACACCTGACACGTAAATATTATATCATATATTATATAGCTGCTTTTGGGTGTTTGTTATGCTCGATTTAAATTCATTGGATCAATGCACGTCCGAAAACAGAACCTACCCTACCTATACACGCAAATAAAGAGAATAATATCAATAATGAACTGTGAATTGGGGTCTCCTCTTTGGAAAAGTATTGTACTAAAGTACTGTTATTTCATCTGTAATAAATTATTTAAAATCTGTGTGTGTGTGTGTGTGCATATAAATCATGAAATATATAGTCTAATACATATAAATTATTGAATCTGCCAACTGTTCACTCAATTCCAACACACAAATCATAGATCACTGAAAAAAACAAAACCAATAGTTTAATTCAAACCAAAATAATAATGGACACATGATTACTGCAATAATTTAATTATTTAAGGCGGAAGCCAACAAACTGCTGAACCAATCTAACAAGAACATTGTATTGGCATAAGAGTTTGGCAAATAGTTGTTAGAGAAACCCTAAAGCATGAGAACCACTAACAGCATCAAATATTTGACAAATTAAAATATTAGCAAGTCTTTCCTCTTTCAAGTCTTCAGTGAACAATAATCTTTAACAGTGACAGCAACGTGAAGTAGCTTAGGATAAAGTACATACAATTTAAAGCATTTCTCAATCGAAGCTAATTAGAAGAAAAACAGACCAGGAGAAAAGACAACTTTAATTTAAAAAAAACCAAAAGAAAACATTTAAATGAATGTAACAGGTTTGCAGAACAAGCAATTTATCATAATGAGCGAGCACTAAAGGACAAATACCATACTTCCCAGTCTGTCAATTTAATTTCAATGCATTTATATAACCAGCCAACAGAAAAATAGGCAAATCTGACTATGTTAAAATGATGGAATTATTCTATTCTATCGGAGTCCAAAAAACCCTTTTTCTTTCTGAATCCCTGCAAAACTCCAACGTGTAGCCTCAGTATCTTACGTCATTGCTACACATCATGCTCGATATCAGGGAGTTTAAATGCGCTCTTTGCAACCAACAAGTTTGTGGAAAAGTCGTGATTACGTAACATGCTTTCTCTTTTCCAAACCCCCCTGGTAAGGGGGCAGTTGTAGCTGCCAAATAGCATAGCATTCAAGTTTTCTTAAAACAAAAGCAATGCTGTGGTATACACACCATTTGCAACACTGCAATATGTTTTGTTTTATGTAAAATCAATACTGTTGACTAGAATTGAATTCGGATTGGACATTGCGATAAGACCTATAAACATTTCAACCGGATTCGAGTGACATTTTTATTCAACCTATCTTTGTGCATTTCTAATTAAGAGTTCACTACATTCTCATCGAGTTACATATTTGCTACAAGGCCTGTTCATCTCTATTTGAAGACACCACAAATAAGTACCATGTTTAATGATTGTCTTCTTTCTCACATTGTGCAGAATAATGAATCCTGGTTATGACTGAAGTAGTATCACATGTAAAAACCCCCCAAAAAAAACCAACTGAACATTAACGATCGCAATGACCTTGGACACAAATTCACCCGGATCACACGACTAGGCAGTCACAGTTATAGGTACTAGAACAAACCAAGTAGAAACAGATTTGAGTGATACTCCAGAATGGATTTTCTACCGGCCCCCATACAATAATTCGACTTTTTATGATAATCAGAGATCATCTCTCTACGATACTCCAGCTGTATTGGAATGGGAATGGGGAAAATGCCCCAGTAGCACTTAAAATGAACTATATACCAAGGACATTGTAGCAAATTCAACACTTTCTCAAATGATATAGGAATATTTGATAAAACCGTATTTAATCAAATGTATTATGTGTCTGAACTTATCAGCGATGTTGATTAACTGCATCACCGGGAAAAGGAAAATCTCTGGAGTATCACTTCAACAAAGTGACAACAGTATGTTACAAACAGTCACTATGAAAGGCATTAGCATGTTAGAAATGCGACGTACTATTATGGAGTGAACATCTGTACGTCGGAGCCCAAAAGGAGTGCTATTTCATATTTTGTAACTTAAACTGCACCGAGGGAGCCTGAAATACAACTCAATATAATTAAGGCCAGATATAAAAAAGGTGGCCATATTTAATATCCACACAAATCAAAGCAACCTATTGTCTTACTATGGACAACGTAAATAACGACAGAAGATGAAAGGTCATGACTCTGAGTTAGGTTCGCTACTGACCAGTGTATGACTATTTCAGTCACAAAATAAGGAGTGTGATGGGTTGACTGCCTTAAGAATCAGCCTGCTGACCTGGAATAGAAGCCTAACTAAGATCTCTGGGAATCTGAGGGAAGGGCTTTATATTCTCACTGGTCTGTATGTATATTAAAATAAAAACACAGCATATGTTTTGTCCTTTACCTTGTAAAAACAATCACTAAGACCTTTGAAGAAAATATAATTTGTCGACACCATTGGACACCATCTTTTTAATAAAAAGGATGGTCTCACAAACATTCATTATTATATACACTCTATTTTTACTATAACTAGTAAAAACAATCAATGCTGCATGACCTCATAGGATATGAGTAAAACAAGAGTCCATATGAATGGGCAGCTATACTGTAACAGTCCATTGACAAAGAGTATAAAGTCTGCAAAACAATATGCACATTAACCAGGTCCATTGGCTGACGTTTATCGCCAAGCCAGACTTGTATCACTATGTACTTGCACTGTATTTTAACTGGCTATGAACTAAAGCACTTAAACAGAGCCTTTGTGAACACCCAACGTTACCCACAAATTGAACTTTGCAAACACAGATATTTTGTACAATGGAGAACCCTGATGGAAGTTTGAGGAGTCGCCCTTAATTTACACATTTTGTGTATTTACCATACATTGTTTATTTCCCTGTGGATATGTCTGTCTGGCCAAGTTTCCCTCGGACACAATTTACCTGGAGTGCTTCAAACACAGAAGAGGTCCATACCAAAACAGTGGGGTTTCATTTAAAGGGAAGCCATCAAACTACTGTTTGTGGAAATCTTGAAGTCCCTGGCTTATCTCTTGTAGTGATTTGGTGCATCTGCAAACATATACTTAAGTCTGTAGGCTTCAGCGAGAAGTAGACCCACTTCCTCGTTACCCCAGTGGATTGTGGGAAGGTTCTGAAGTAGCATGAGAAGGCCCTGTGTACAGTAAACAATGTCATTGACATAAGATAAGATAAAACTTTATTTATCCCGAGGGAAATTGTTGAAACATGCACAGTTGGTGAGATAACAACACGTAACCATGAGCCCAGCAATTCAGGGACCGCCTTGAAACCACAGAACACATTGTGCTGCATGTGGAGGGCATACACAGCCTCACTTTAGTCGTTTTAACATAATCTTCTTCAACAAGTGCGTATTCATGGGGGTATTTGCATAGGACACAAATGTGAACATTACCTGAAAGTCGACCATCGACAGGATCTCTTTACGCCACTCGATGAGGAACGCAGCGCACACGTACAAGTGGAAGTGAGAGAATCCTTCGGCTTCCGCCTGAGAAATCAAAACAAAATGGCACATGAGCCCACCAAGCTCGGTCAACTAGCTGGGGGGGGGGGAGGTGATACATCACATCATGTCATATCAGCCAGGCAGGCCAAATGTAATCTATGGATTCTGTGCAATGTCTTAAAATGTACCGTTTTATCACAGTGAGCGCAAAGTGGCCAAAGTGTAGCCATAAAACATCTAGCTAGTTGAAGGACATTTTTTAGCTCCGTTTATGATCCGACTCCCGAGATCCCAGCGTTTGTACAATGTTGACTGACAGGGAGCATAACTTCTTCACCAACACATTAACATGCCCGTAAAGAACCTCCCGTCACACAGACACGCACGGCAGATGTTGCTTTTTTTCGTTTTTGACTGATTGATTGAAACAGCCCTGTGAATAGAAAGGCAGCGTCTTGCAATCTGGAAGAGTATTTCTGAAGACCTTTACGACATTCTTTAAGGGCTATATATGACCACATTAACACAGCCATTTGACCATACCCCCTAAACCTAAGCCGTCATAAAAGGCAAAGCAACCCCCCCCCCAAAAAAAAATCTGACAAACACACATTCAACATTTCTGCACATTCATTTCACAGCTTTTCTAAAATTGTCCTAAACCGTGTGCTGAAGTCCGTAAACGTGGCCATCGTCCTCTACCTGGTAGGTGTCCCAGAGGCGGATGGTGCAGCGAAGTGGCAGTTCTCTCATTAGCAGGTTGTTCATCCAGCGGAAAGCAAACTGCAGGTACTCCACCTCGTATCTCTTCAGATGACCATGGATGTCCTCTGGGGAAGCACACACGCACACACATTATAGAAGATCAGTTCAGAAGGCCTTTATCCAGTGATCCATCTGTACAAAGCACAAGCAGATAATTATACAACTACAACGTTGAGGAGCCTGCTTACTGTCTATCCTGCTGACCAACTCCTCCAGGGCCTTCACTTTGTTTTGGATTCCAGGCTGAGCAAATGTGTAGTTGTCCTTGAAGACAGAAACAATGCAGAAGTAGAATGTGTTACGCTGCCTGGAAGACAATGCTTGAGTTAACTCGCATGCATGTCCCAACCTGTATGTGTACCAACCTGTATTCCATCCAGCAGCTTGCTCATACACCAGAAGCTGTCCGCTTCAATGTTCCTCTGTGTTTCCAGAGGAAGGCCGGCCATCTCAAAGTTCTCCACGTCCTCTTCTACCAGAGCACAAGAGGAACGCGGCACCATCAGTCTCGAGTCTTTGCAGCATTTCACCAAATTAAAGACACCGCTGAACTGTTTTCGGCTCGATTCTGAATGAATTCACAGTCATACACGGCACCAGATTAAAATTAAAAACAACAATGAAAGCAAAAAAAAGATGAAAGACCACAGAATAATATAATCAAATACAATGAAGAAACAGGATCAGATTTGTCAGTAGAAAAGTAACAAAATAATAATACAACTAATACCCTCAAAAGTAAGAACAAATGGGAGTGCATTCAGCCTACAGCCATTTAAACATGTACATCAAACCAGAACAAGCCACTTTGGTGACGCTGTACCAGACCACAAAGACACAGGGCTAGTGCAAGAGGAACGACTTACCCACGAACTCGGACAGGAAAACCACGAAGAAGGGTGTGACGAGGTCATTGATTCCCTGGACGTAACCGCTGGCGGGGTGACGTATGGCCCAAATAAACAAGATGCGCTCGAACACCTGCATCACAAAACACGTCTCTGCGTTAAGCCGCGCTACTTCGAGGGAATACGTACGTAAATACCGGTATCCGGTTGATCGGCACATGCGCTGAATAGCCAGTGCTGTTAATAAGACGTATACAGCGGTGACATGGTATGTGCCCAAGTTTATTCAAACGACGCTGCTGCTGCTGCTGCTGCTGTATGAACCACCTCTCACCTCTTGCACCGTGGGCTGCTGGAACAGTGGGATCAGGGGGTTGGTCCTGGGAATGTCGATGTGGATCTGACCAGGAGAAAGATTTGGAAATTACGTTCAACATGAGACAAGACTCAAGACTATTCGTTTATGGAGTTCAGATGACATACAATAGCCAACTGTGGGTGTATAATGGGGGTAGTCTCACAAATCAGACTTTAGATTAACATCTAAATCTAAAAGGTGAACTGGGGGCGTTTCACTTTCTTTGGCTTCCAAATTTGTTTTCAACCAATCATGTGTTCCTGGGGGCGGGGATCTGTAGACGTGCGTTACATGGGATGGGTCTCTACTGGAAACAACCTGACCGACAGAACCACAACAAGCGTGATATAGCTGACCATTAATCTCGGATTTAGAAGAGGACTAAAATGATAGCATCGTCTTCCCATTGTCGTATCCCTCCTTGGCCAACAGCGAACACAAACTCAGCCAGCACTGGGAAACTAAACTTTTCCTGTAGCCAATGGGAAGATTTAAGCTAAAACGTCCTGTCCGGACACCAACGTCCTTAGACAAAGTGTCTGTAAAGGTTTCAAATCAAACCCGTGTAGTAGACTGGTCACTGCAGAAATACATTTGATAAAATAGTCTCCTGAAACCTCTTGCCACTCGCGAATGAGTTTCTCTTGGGAAGAATATCTGTAACAAAAACAGGAAACACTGCGTAACTCCGCCCCCTTACACTTTGTGGTTTCCTGCCCAGGCGCTGTGCAGTTCGAGTTTGGCTATAGCGTAGTCGAAGTTCTGGATCCGAGATTAATAACGGGGTAACTGGGTTGCAACACATGGCATGGAGTCGTTGGATCCACTGAAATATCACCTGTCTGTATGTGTCTTTGTAGTGCTCGTCTGTTCTGGAGTGGTAATACTGTTCTATGAAGCCAAAATACTCGTTTCTCTTCCTCTTCAGCACCAGATCCCTGCGCTCCATGTTGGCAGGAAGGTAGCCCTGGAAGTGATGAGGATTAAGCAGATTAAAGTAGGCGAAATAAATAAATAAATGAAAGATTTGTTTGATAGGTAAAACATGTTTTTCATGCTGTTGGAAGGTGTAATTTTCCTTTAAAGCCGGGTTTGCCAGTTTTGTCGGCTTTTTGAAAATGAGCACAGAGGAGCATCAGGTGAAGGTGACTGAGTGGCTCTGTGAAGCGCATTTCGCCCCAGGCCTCAAAGAAAATAATGTTTCAGGACTTCAGCGTTTCAGGAGACTCACCGAGAGAAGCCTCCATGTGATCGGTCGGACTTCCCTCGGGATGCCTGACCAGCTGCTCTTCCGGAGCTCCTCTGAAAGCACAGCAGTGGAGTGACGCCGAGCATCACAGGGAAAAAGAATAAGTGCAAACTCAGGAAAAACACAACAGAGGAAAAAGCAAAGCCTGCTATTTAAAGAAACGACGCTCACAAATGACGGATTATTATTGCCAACATCTCTACATCTCTGCCAACTGCAACAAAATGTGTGAAATAAACTACTGCTCGTCTGTCTATAATGTGCTGGATAGAGGCTCACCTCCAAAACACTATTATACGTGGGATTTCCGACATCAGAGTAGGAAAAATAAAATAAAAACACGCAAAGTTCCTAGTCGGTCACATCAACATGGCTGCCCACACCTTTACATTATTATTATTATTGCTAATATGTTTTACTTTTAGCATGATATGATTTAGCTACATCAGAGGTTTTCAAAGTGTGAGCTGCACCCCT